>AWOL01S0069200.1:16363-45319 GCA_000715115.1 Nicotiana otophora
CCCCCGTGTGGTATTGACGTATAAAACATCACCAAGCCTGCACTACTATTGAGTAGCGAGGATGGTCGATGCAGGTTTACCCAACAAGGTAGGGATCGAATCCACAGGGAGTTAATTGATTTGGAATTAGGTTTATATCTAAGTCTAGATTCTTATTTTGTTCCTAATTACGCTTCCACACATTTTGGTTTTAATTCTACTTCTAATTCTATTCTATTGTATGCAATGATTAAAGCTAAGTACAATATTTTTTTTATGTTGGTTTTCAAGTGTTTAAAAGGATTAGGGTAGTGACTTCCGCCTAGATGGATATCTAACGGGTAGCAAAAATCTAGGGTAAGCTTGATTAATTTGGTGTCGTAATATAGCTATCACACCCAAGTACTCACTTTATACCTCTCGATAGTTTGAGTGATTTTGCACAATTTGGCTTTCTGAAGTCCAAATGGGTATTCATGCAAGTCACGTGATATTAGCTCAAGTCGGGTATTACTATCTCTAGGTTTAACCCTTTAATTGGGGCTATCAATTTCTTGAGTTCACCCAAATTCCTTGTTAGCCTAGTTTTCTTAGACTTAGTCTCTCTCTCTCAAGAAGAGACTAAGTCATAAAGGCATGAATCAGTGTTTGCAACCACTAATTCTACAATTCTAGCAAGGACTAGGCTAAATATCACTAAACCCATAAACATTCAATCCCTAAAATTTAGTACCCATTAAATAACCACACTAGGGTTGGGTCACAACCCTAGCTATGGGTCTAGCTACTCATAAAAATAGCAGAAATCAAAGATATAAAGAAGCTAAAATTCATAATACTAGATTAAAAGATGAAAATCTAATGTTATAAGGTGAATATAATATAAAATTGCCCAAACGGGAAGTTCCAACTGTCTCACGTGCTCAGAAAATACACAACACCCTCTAAAAATGATAAAAAGTTCTATTTATACTAAGCTAAAATTTTCGGACAAAAATACCTATGCGGAGGTTACGCGGCCACGTAATTCTGACCGCGGCCGCACTCTTGCTTTAGCGGCCGCATAATTCTAATTGCGGCTGCACTCTTGCTTTAGCGGCTGCGTAATTCTGATCGCGGTCCGCATTCTTCATTTCTGGATCTGGGTTGAGCATGGTTTCGCGGATCGCGTAATTTCCATCGCGGTCACGTAAGAGACTTCCGCGACCGCGTAATCTTGACACGGACTGCACTTCTTGTTTTTTCTAAAAATGTAAGCTCTCTGAACCTTAGCAACCGCGGTACGCGTAATTCCAATCACGGTAGCGGAGGTACTTTTGCGGCCGCACCTTTCTGACGCGGTCCGCATTTATGTTTTGGCCCAAAAATCCATCTCTCTTAATCTTCCTTTCACGGACCTCGAAATAGTGCTCGCGAGCGTGTTGTAGCTTTTGCGGCCGCACAATATTTGTGTGGTCCGTGTTTCACATCTTTTGGCCCAGTCTTGGTTTATTTGTTCAAGTTTTGACTCCTTTATGAGTTGATTATGACTCCTTTGGCTCATTTTGAACAATCCCTGCAAGCAAGCATATTACATTAGTTTCTGGGAATACCTTCACACATTTTTGTCCCTAAACACAAGTAAAAGAGAGCAAATAATAGGTTAAAATCCCTACTTATCAATAGGCAATGTCACCGTCTTGGCGTGACAATCAAGGATAGTGTGATAGGGCGACAACTATTCCATGCCCAAAATAACATCGAAATCCACTATACTGAGCAATAATAAATCGGCTCTGGTCTCAAAACCACTAAGAACAATCAAACACGACCGATGCACATGGTCAATAATAATAGAATCACCCACGGGTGGACACATAGACAGGTGAACTCAGAGAATCACGGGATACACCTAAATACAAAGAAAAATAAGATGACACATAGGAATAAGTGGAGCCTGGATCAAATAAGGCTAATGTATCTCTATGACAGACCGGAACAATACCTGTGATGACAACATCGGATGCAACTGCCTCCGTCCTAGCAGGAAGGGCATAATATTTGGCCTGGCCTCCCCCTCTAGGGCGACCTCTACCTGCCGACCTCCACCTCTAGCCGGCTATGCAGGTGGGGTGGTAGCTGGTGATGTAATCATAGCTTGAGGACTCGATAGAGCACGCGGTGCCTGAGATATCAGTGTAGGTGCACCCCTCCTGAGTATGGGACAATCCCTCACCACATGACGAGTGTCACCATACTCAAAATAAGCTCTCAGAGGACGTGGCTGTTGCGACTGTCTCGGGCCTGATTAACTAGACTGACCACTGAAAGCACCCTGTACATGAGGCAAAGTAGACGCTGGCGGTGCATAATAGGGATCATAGGTCTTAGGAGTGGCCGGAGCACCGTTGGCGGCTGGAAGTGCTGAATGGACAGGGAGACCCATATAAACCCTGCCCTGACGAGCTGTAGCTGGGGCACGAGCACCACTATAAGTGCCAGACTCTCGAGGCCTCTTAGCCTCTCTCTCCTCTCTATCCCGAGTCAGCATACCCTCCAACCTCCTAGCAATCCTCACTACCTGCTGGTATGCAATATCCATCTCCAACTCTCGGGCCATGCTCAATCTGATACTGGGGTTGAGTCCCTCCTTAAACTGATGAACCCGCTCTCAAACAGTAGCAACCAAGGCCATGCTTAGTCAAATCACTGAATCGGACCGCATACTCTGACACGGTCATAGAACCTTCGCGCAACTGCTCAAACTCTACGCGCTATGCATCTCTGAGACTCTGGAGAATATACTCCCTCAAGAACATATCTCAAAACTGAGTCCAAGTGAGTGAAGCTACCTCAGCCGGAGTATCTAACTCGTATGCATGCCACCATTGATAGATCGCTCCACTAAGCTGAAACGCAGTGAAAGAAACCCCACTAGTCTCTGCAAGACCCATAGTATGGAGGATACGATGGCACTCCTCAAGAAAACCTTTGGCTTCCTCTTACGCCAGCCACTGCAAGTAGGTGGATGGTACTTCTTGTACCTCTCAAGCCTAAGATGCTCCGCCTCAGAAACTGCTCCCTTAACCTCGGGCTGAACTGGAGCTACCGGCTGCATTAGTATGATCTCTGGAACCTGGTCGACCTGGACCCATTGCTCTGGGGTACCAACGATGAGAGTCTGTGCTCCTCCCCTGGCCTGAGATGTGGTAGGAGCAAGTGGTATCAATCCTGCACGAGCCAAGGTACTGAACATGCTCAGAAACTGGGCTAGAGTCTCCTAGAGGGTTAGTGCAGTAACATGCGTCTCAGGTGCTTGTCCTCTAACTGGAGCTACTGGTGGCTCCTCTGTAGCAGCTCGTGCGGGTGCTCTGGCTGCACCACGTGGACGTCCATGGCCTCTACCCCGGCCCCAGCCTCTCGCGGCTCTAGCAGGGGGCACGAGTGTCTGGTCATCCAATCCAATTGTATGTGTCCTCACCACCTGTGAGAGAATAGAAAGACAGAAATTTAAAACCTGAGGTCACAATCTTGCATGATAAAGATTCAAGAAAGTGAAGCTTTTACTAACAGTTCCATAGCCTCCCGAAGATAAATACAAATGTCTTTGTACCGATCTGTGAGACTCTACTAAACCTGCTTGTGACTCATAACACCTATGAACCTAGAGTTCTGATACCAACTTATCATGACCCCAATTTCCCCTTCGTAGGCTGTCGTGATGGCACCTAGTCTTTAAGACTAGGTAAGCTTAACAACTTACGGAGTAACTGAATATAAGGCTGAACTCAAATCTCAACATATGAAATATAAACAAGAACTGCAATTTTAATAATTATAACTCCCAAAACCTGATAGAAATAAGTCACAGGCTTCTAAGAGAAAAATACTAAGTGTCTCTATACATCAGAGTCTAAAGAGAGTAAGGAAAACAACATAATACGGATAGAGGGAGACTTCGAGGTCTGCGGACGCTAGAAGATATACCTTGAAGTCTCCACGTACAGTACAACTCACTGATATATGGCTTGGTAGGAAGAACCTGGATCTGCACCAAAAATGATGTGCAAAGGTGTAGTATGAGTACACCACAACGGTACCCAGTAAGTGCCAAGCCTAACCTCGGTAGAGTAATGATGAGGTCAGGTTAGGGCCCTACTGGAATAAAAGAAAAACAAGGAAGAAGATATAATAATATTTTGAAATGACTAAGAATTTAAACAACGAGAAATTTCAAAAAAATAACAGCACAACAAATAGAGGTAAATGACTGGGGCGCTCCCGATGTACCGCCTCGTAGTCCCAAATGTAAATACACAACATGGGGATCTCCTGAGGTACTGCTTCGTAGTCCCAAAAGTAAATATGCAAACTAGGGGATCTCCCGAAGTACCGCCTCGTAGTCCCAAAAGTAAATATGCAAACAAGGGGATCTCCCGAGGTGCCGCCTCGTAGTCCCAAAAGTAAATATGCAACTCATAAATTATAAAACAACAAATTTATGTCAAGGAATCCTACAGTTAAAGACCAAATACAATAATCAAGGAAACATGTAATTCAACTAAGGATGTTGCATGAATTTCAAGTAAATGTTACGACACGTAGACATGCGACACTAGGCTAAACATGAAAGCTACACATGCTAAGGCAACTCAGTTAAGGAATTTAAAAGAAGTCTACTTTGCAAGAACCAAAATTTCCACAATTAGCCCATGTACGCACTCGTCACCTCGCGTACACGGTGCTCACATATCACAAATTGTTACAACAGTACCACATCCTTAGGGGAGTTTCCCCCACACAAGGTTAGACAAGATACTTACCTCAAATCTCGCTCAATCAATTGGTAAGAATGCCTTTTCCTCGAATTTCCAACTCCAATCGGCTCGAATCTAGACAAAACAATTTCATACTATAAATATAACTACAAGAAACTAATTTAAATAATGAAACTACGATTTAAGCAAAGAATTGAAAATTCGGCCCAAAACATTGACCCGAGCCCACGTCTCAGAATCGGGTAAAAGTCACAAATTTCGAACACCCATTCGACCACGAGTACAACCATACCAATTTTACCAAAGTCCAACACCAAATAGCCACTCAAATCCCCAAATTAAACTCTCCAAATCCCTAACCTCAAACTCCCAATGTTCACCTTAAATACACACTAACTAGGTGGAAAAATCAATGGGGAAACAAGATTATTGATAATAAATAAGCACAAGGGACTTAACTCAAGAAATCCCTCAAAAATGCTCTCAAGAATCGCCAAATGCCGAGCACAAAATGTTTAAAATGAAGCAAAATCGCGAACCCTTGTATTTAAGTGTTCTGTCCAGCACTTCCGCTTCTGCGAAACTTAGCCGCATCTGCGGCGTCGCAGAAGCAACAACTTATCCGCTTCTGCAGTTTCCCTCGCTCCTGCGGCCTGCTCATCCACTCCTACAGACTCGCTTCTGGGGGCCTGCCAGCCTCTTCTACGGTCCCAACTTCCTTGCCAAATTCTGCTTCTACGGTTCAAAGACCGCTTCTGTGGGTGCGCTTCTGCGCAAACTAGTCCGCTTCTGCGGACTGGCCTCCCAAGCACTCGTCCGCTTCTGCGATCACTCTTTCATAGAAGTGACTCCACTTCTGCACCCTTCACACCACACATACCATTTCTTCGAGCCCCGCATCTGCGAGCTCGCACCTGCGGTCAATCTTGCGCATGTGCTATTACACCAGAGCTGGTGCCTTCAGTCATTCTCACAAGTCCAAATTTGATCCGAAAACCACCTGAGGCCCTCGGAACTTCAACCAAACTTGCCAACAAGTCCTATTACATCATACAGACTTAGTCGAGCCTTTATATCACATCAAACAACGCTAAAAATATGCATTGTACATCAATTCAAGCCTAATGAACTTTAAAATTCAAACTTCTACATCCGATGCCGAAACTTATCAAATCAAGTCCAATTGACCTCAAATTTTGCACACAAGTCATAACTGACATTATAGATCTACTCCAACTTCCGTAATTGGAATTTGACCCAGATATCAAAAAGTATATCCCCGGTCAAACTTTCACAAAATTATCCAATTTTCCAACTTTCGTCAATTAACGCTAAAATGACCTACGGACCTCCAATTCATTATCGGAACACGCTACTAAGATCAAAATCACCCTACAGAGCTAATAGAATCGTCAAAACTCTATTCCGGAGTCGTCTTCACATAAATTAAACTATAGTCAATTCCTACGACTCAAGCTCTCATTTTGGGGACTATGTATCCCATTTCACTCCGAAATCAAAAACCAAACCTCTCGATGAGTTGCGTAACCACAGAATGAATTAGAGGGAGCAATAAATAGGGGTTCGGGGCTAATACTCTCAAAACAACCAGTCGAGTCATTACAGTTCAGGCCATATATTGATTCGTTTGTCATTGTCTTCATTGATGACATTTTGATCTACTCACGTAGCATGGAGGAGCACGATCAGCATTTGAGAGTGGTACTTCAGACCTTGCGGGAACATAGGTTATATGCTAAGTTCTCCAAGTGTGAGTTTTGTCTAGATTCTGTAGCATTCTTGGAGCATGTTGTATCAGGCGAGGGTATTAAGGTTGATCCCAAGATGATTGAGGCAGTTTAGAGTTGGCCTCGTCCCACCACAACGACTGAGATTAGGAGATTCTTGGGGTTAGCAAGTTATTATTGCCAATTTATGGAGGGCTTCTTATCTATTTCATCACCTTTGACTAGATTAACCCAAACGGGTGCTCCGTTCCGATGGTCCGATGATTGCCAGGTGAGCTTTCAAAAGCTCAAGAACGTATTGACTTCAGCACCAGTGTTAGTCGTGCCTTCCGGTTCAGGGATGTGTACTGTGTATTGTGACGCTTCACGCATTAGTTTGGGTTGTGTATGGATACAGGAGGGGCGAGTTATTGCATATGCTTCACGTCAGTTGAAGCCCTGTGAGAAGAATTACCCTATACATGATTTCGAGTTGGCCGCGATTGTTCATGCTCTTAAGATCCGGAGGCATTATCTTTATGGGGTGTCCTGCGAGGTTTACACCAATCATTGTAGCTTGCAGCACTTGTTCAAGCAGAGGGATCTCAATTTGAGGCAGCGTAGGTGGCTTGAGTTACTAAAAGACTATGATATCACCATCCTTTATCATCCGGGCAAGGCGAATGTAGTTGCGGATGCCTTGAGCAAAAAGGCAGAGAGTATGTATAGTTTGGCCTTCATTACAACAGAGGAGAGGCCATTAGCTTCGGACATTCAGTCCTTGGCTAATAGACTTGTGAGGTTGGATATTTCAGAGCTCAGACGAGTTCATGCATGCGTCGTTGCTCAATCTTCACTATTCAAGCAGATCAAGGCTCGCCAGTTTGATGATCTGCACTTGTTGGTTCTTATAGAGATGGTACTAAAGGGTGGTTCCAAGGAGGTTATTATCGGTGGGGATGGTGTTCTGCGACTCCAGGGTCGCCTATGTATTCCTAATGTTGATGGCTTGAGGGAGAAGATCCTAGAGGAGGCACATAGTTCTCGATAATCTATTCATCCATGTGCTACAAAAGTGTATCGCGACATGAGGCAACATTTTTGGTGGCGGAGAATGAAGAAGAACATAGTTGAGTATGTGGCGAGGTGCCTAAATTGTTAGCAGGTCCAGTATGAGCATCAGCGGCCAGGTGCCTACTTCAGCAGATGACTATACCTGAGTGGAAATGGGAGCGCATTACTATGGACTTCGTAGTTGACTTTGTGAAAGTTTGATACAGTTTGGGTCATTGTCGACAGGTTGACAAAGTTGGCACACTTTATTCCGGTTGTGACCACGTACTCTTTAGAGAGGTTGGCCCAGATCTATATTCAGGAGATTGTTCGGTTGCATGGTGTATCTATTTCCATTATATCAGATAGAGGCCCTCAGTTTACTTCGCATTTCTGGAGAGCTGTATAGAGTGAGTTGGGAACCCGTGTAGAGCTCAGCACAACCTTTCATCCGCAGATCGACGGGCAGTAGGAGCGGACAGTTCAGATCTTGGAGGATATGCTCAGAGCATGTGTGATTGACTTTGGAGGATAGTGGGATCGATTCTTGCTTTTTGCCGAGTTTGATTACAACAACAATTGTTAGTCCAGCATCGAGATGGCTCCATTTGAGGCTTTATATGGTCGGGATGTCGTTCTCCCATCGGATGGTTTGAGCCCGGCGAGGCTAAGTTGTATGGTACTGATTTGGTGAAGGATGCCTAGGAAAAGGTAAAGTTGATTCAAGAGCGACTTCGCATAGCACAGTCCAAACAGAAGAGTTACACGGATCAGAAGGCACGTGCTTTATCTTTTATGGTGGGCGAGAAAGTTCTCTTCAAGGTCTCGCCGATGAAGGGGATCATGAGGTTCGGAAAGAAGGGAAAGTTTAGCCCAAGGTTTATAGGTCCATTCGAGGTGTTGAGATGAGTTAGGGAGGTTGCTTATGAGCTTGCTTTGCCTCCCAGTCTATCGGGAGTTCATCCGGTTTTCCACGTGTCTATGCTCCAGAGGTATCACACTGACACGTCACATGTGTTGGACTATAGCACGGTTTAGTTAGATGAGAGCATGGGTTTTGAGGAGGAGCCAGTTGCCATTGTTGACAAACAGGTTCGCCGGTTGAGGTCCAAGAAGATTTCTACAGAAAAGGTTAAGTGGAGGGGTCAACAAGTTGAGGAGGCAACATAGGAGACCGAGGAGGACATGCGGAGCAGATATCCACACTTGTTCAGCACTCCGTTTTATGATTCTAGATATGTTCAAGGACGAACGTTTGTTTAAGAGGTGGAGAATGTAACGACCTAATCGGTCATTTTGCTTTCTAGGTCCCTGTTCCCCTAATAAGACTCCGTGTATGTGCTTTTATTATTTTATGACTTTCAGGGATGGTTATTTCGGGATTTGGAATGGTTCGTGTTAAAATAGGAACACTCGGTTCTTTAAGGTTGGTCAAAAGGATTAAGTTTGACTTTGGTCAACATTTTGAGTAAACGACCTCAGAACGGGGATTTGACGGTCCCAATAGGTTCGTATGATGATTTTGGACTTGGGCGTATATTCAGATCGGGTTTTGGATAACCCAAGAGCATTTCGGCGCTTAATATTGATAGTTGGCACCTTGAAGGTTTTAAAGTTCTTTAAATTTGGTTTAGAGTAGGTTTTGGTGTTATCAAGGTCCGTTTGGGATTTCGATCCTGGGAATAATTCTGTATGGTGATTTAAGACTTGCACGCAAAATTTGGTGTCATTCCGAGTAGTTTAAATGTGTTTCGGCGTGTTCGGAGTTAGTTGGAAGAACTTGAAGTTCATAAGTTGATTCAATTTGGTTTAGGGTGTGATTCTTAGTTTTGAGGTTGTTTTATGCATTCCGAGGGTGCAAGTAAGTCCGTTTTATGATTTCACACTTGTTGGTATGTTTGGGTGGGACCCCGGGGGCCCCAGGTGTTAATCAGACGAGACACAGACCAAGTTTTGGACTTAGAGGAAATGGCTAAAGCATCCAGCTTCTTGTGCAATCACACCTGCGGAAGGCCAGCCACAGGTGCGAGCTTGCAGAAGCGAACCAGCAACAGCAGAAGCGGCCCAGCAAAGGCTGCCCGGGAATCACAGAAGCGGGGGAAAGCGCAGGCGCAACGTGCTCGCCGCAGAAGCGATCTCGCAGAAGCGAGCCGCTGGTCATAGAAGTGAGGAAGCCAACTAAGGGGAGGACCACATTTACGAGGCCCTTTCTGCAGATGCGGAGACGCAGATGCGGCCAAAGAGCCGCAGAAGCGAAAGTTTTGGAGGCAGGGAGATTCATTTATTACGGGACTTAAGCCATTTCTAACCCATTTCTCTCACTTTTGGGCGATTTTGGAGCTTCTTGAGAGGAGTATTCACCTAGAAACTTGGAGGTAAGAAAATTCTATCTAATGTAAGTTAAATACATAGATTACGAGTAGATTTTAATATGTAAATTTGTAAAAATTATGGGTTTAGATGCAAAACCTAGATTTTGATAAAAATGGGGTTTAACCATGAAAATGGTTTTGGAATTGAGTGAAAATTATATATTTGCGTTCGTGAGGTTATGGGTAACAACTTTCTTCAAAAAATTTCGGAATTCAGACACGTGGGCCCGGGGATGAATTTAGGAATCCTTAAATTGGGTTGGGTAATCACTCTAATAGTTAGAATATGAACTTTTGAACATATATTGATTGATTTATATAACATTTGACTAGTTTCGGATTGTTCGGCACCGAGTTGAGACTTTAGAGTGAATTTGAGGCCGGAAAGTGAGCTTTGAGACAAGGTAAGTCTCTTGTCTAACCTTGTAAGAGGAAATTTACCCCATAGGTAATTTAAATTAATGTTTGCTTCTAATTGTGGGGGCTAAGTACGTACATGGTGACGAGAGTCCATGCGTAGCTACTAATTATGCTTATGTCCGGGTAGTTTTAGGATTCAAATCATGAATTATTTGAAATGTTTGCACCCTACTTGTTAATAGAAGTGCCTAAATTATATTAGAACTTGTTAGAGGAATTGTGAAAGACCGTTAATGGAATTTGTATTACATTATGTATTAGCCTTTTATAACGTTTAAGTCAAATTTTTATAAAGTATCGTCTCTTCTTGTGGAGCGGGCTGAAAGCCTCGGCAATAGATAGATGCATCTATGGTTCGTGCCGCTCGATCCTCGGCAGTGTACACTTTATTCTGGATCAGGCCGTACAACCTCGGCATAATCGTGCGTGATAATACTCGAAGTTTAATTATACATTTGATATCATTTCATGGCTTGATAAATTGAAATCATATATGACTGAATTAATTTGGGAATTTACATGTGTGAGAATTATTTATTTCCTGCTTGTTAATGAGTTATTATTATTATCATCCATATAACCCATGCTTATATGACCGGATTTCCATTTGGATATTTTTAGAAAGTTTCGGCTATTGGCAAAAGTTGGAAATTTAAAGGTTTAGAAATTTCATAAGTTTGACCGAGAGTTGACTTTGAGGACATCGAGTTCGGATTGTGGCTTCGGGAATTGGAATAGTTTCGTTATATCATTTGAGACTTGTGTGCAAAATTTGAGTTCATTCCAAATTGATTTAATATGTTTCGGCGCGCGTTTTGGAAGTTAAAAGTTCAAAAGTTCATTAAGTTTGATTTGAGGTATGATTCGTCATTTCGATGTTGTTATGTGTGATTTGAGGCCTCGAGTATGTCCGTGTTATGTTATGGGATGTGTTAGTATATTCGTACGTGGTCCCGAGGGGCCCGGGTGAGTTACAGACGTGTTTCGGATCATCTTTCATTCATGTGTAATGGTTGGCCTTACTGGATCTGGTTTGACTGCACCTGTGGAGCCATGGGTGTAGGTGCGGACCCGCAAAAGCTGTAGTGGCATCGCCGAAGGGGAGACTGCGCTGGGGGCAGTAGTTCGCAAATGCGAAGATTTCTTCGAATCTGCGAAGGCGCCGATGCGGCGCATGAGGGCACAGAAGCGAGAGGTAGTTCTTGAAGTTTGTTCGCACCTGCGTTTGCATAGAAGCAGAGATTTTCTGCGGGTGCGATGGGTTGGTTGGCAGTGCTCTTCCGCTGGAGCGAGATTTTGGTCGCACGCGCGAGCCCGCAGAAGCGGAAATTTGTTCGCAAATGCGAGCACCGCTGGCAGAACCTATAATCCTAGGTCTTTGGTTTCTTTCATCATTTTCGAATTTTGGAGCTCAATTTGGGCGACTTGGGAGAAGAATTTCACCACGTGAATTGCGGTACGCATTCTTGTGTGGCTTGTGATTATATTTCATGCATTTATCCTCGATTTTGGCATTTGGTTGATGATTTCAAAAGAGAAATTGAGGTTGTTTTTGCCTAAAGTTTCATAGAGTGAATTTTTAAGTTTTAAACGTCCATTCGGAGTCGGATTTGAGTGAAACTAGCATGGTTGGAGTCATAATTGAATGGGTCGTCGGATTTTGTGAGTTTTATTGGGTTCCGAGGTGCGAGTTCGGGTTTGACTTTTTGGTTGACTTTGGAGTTTTGAGTAAAGATTTGACCTTTATCATTTGGAATTGTTTCCTTAGCTTTATTTGATGTTCTTGAGTTGCTTTTGGCTAGTTTCGAGCCGTTCGGAGGTCGGTAAGCATCGAATGGCATTTTTGGAGTAATTTTTGGCTTGCTCGGTATTGGATTCGACTTTTTCGAGGTAAGTAACACTTCTAAACTTGGTGCTGAGGGTTTGAACCACTGAATCTACGTGATATGTGTTTGGTATTGAGGTGACGCACATGCTAGGTGACGGGCGTGTGGGCATGCACCGTGTGAAATATGACTCGATTAATTCTATGGTACTGTGTAGTGACCTAATCTTATTTGTATCCATAAAATTTCTGCGTGCTAGCGTAATTGAGCTGTGATCCATGTTAGAAACCATGTTTAGGCTATATGTTTGTCCTGTTGGGACCCACTGAGGTCATTTCTGCTGTTGAGTTATTTTCTTACATTGCAATTACATACTCAGTCATACGCATTCATTTTCATATCATATCTCAGTCTCTGTTACCATTTATTGATACATCACATCCTTGTTTTTGGGCTGATTTTCATCACATTCTGAGCCTGAGAGACTGGTGAGATTGATGACTGAGTGAGGTCGAGGGTCTGATTGTGAGGATATCGATGGGATCGGGCTACACGTCGCAGCATGTATTATTGATTCATGAGGGGATCGGGTTACACGCCGCAACAGGTATGATTGATATATGTGGATCGGGCTGCACGCTGCAACATAACTTATGGCTATATGTGGATCGGGTTGCATGCCGCAGCAGGTTATATTAGCGCTTGGGCTAGAGCTTTCCCTCTGGAGTCTGCACACCCACAGTGAGCACAGTTGCTATTGATTTATTTGGGCTGGATCTGCCATGTTCAGTGCTAAGTGACTGAGTTTGTTGAGTGATTGAGTGTGATGAGTGGAAAGTGTGAGATAGTGAGATTGAGCACTCTAAGAGTATGCATATGGTTTTGTCACTGAGTTGCATTGCATTCGACATGCACACTTGACATACAGGCATAGAGATGTATTTTCCTCATGTTGTACGGTATTACGTCATTCAAGACTTCTCATAGACATTGACATGTAGGCATAAAGTTGTACTTTCCTCATGCCATATGATAATGAAACATTTATTTGTTTAACGATTTTGGGAAAAATCATAGTTTTACAAATTTACGCATATTTTGGTGATTTAGGTAAAAGATTTGGGTTTTCACTAATATACTTGAAAAGCATGCCTTTTTTCGGAACTGTGAATGAGTTGAGCATTATATCTCTGAGTTACTTCTTTTATCACTTTTATTATGTTGTTGTAAACTGTTGTTGGCTATTGGTGTTGGACTCCGACCTTTGTTCCAGCTCGTCACTACTTTCAACCTAAGGTTAGGTTTGTTACTTATTAAGTACATGGGGTCGGTTGTACTCATACTACACTCCTGCATCTTGCGTGAAAATGTTGGATGTTGATATTGTTATGTACGACGGGAGCTGGATTTGAAGATGTACCTGCGTTCCGGTCATAGCTGCCTCTTGATCTTAGTAGCTTTAGAATTTTAATCTGTTCATGTATATTTCAAAGTGATAATGTATTGTATTTCATACCAACTTTTAAATTCTAAATCTTAGAAGCTCATGATTTGTACTACCAGTCCTTGGGAAATGTATAAAGGTTCAGTCATTTTATCATTCATTTGTCTCAATAAATCTCATTAAATTGGATAGTGGTTAATTGGCTTACCTAGCGGGTTGGGTTGGGTGTCATCACGGCTAGTTGGATTTTGGGTCATGACAAGTTGGTATCAGAGCTCCAGGTTCATAAGTTCTATGAATCATAAGCAAGTGTCTAGTAGAGTCTTGCGGATAGGTATAATGACGTCCATACCTATCTTCGAGAAGCTACAGGGCATTTAGGATAAACTTCCCATATTTCTTTCCTTATCATGCGACATTGATTCAGCCTGAAGCGTATCTCGTTGAATTTCTTTCCATGCACTCATATGCGCATATTTACGCTCGGTATCAACTGTGCATCGACGGCTTGTGATTCCATGGATGAGGTGCGAGATGTGAATTTTGTGTGCTGATGATGGGTTAGTCTGGAGGACTTGAGGTCGGGTTTTAATTATAGCTTGAGTACAGAGATTTCGGTTGTGTGAGTACGTGCTTTTGGACTTATAAGTCCGGTAATGTCCCTATGAGTGTAATTTGTCGCTCGATGAGTGGTTAGATGGCTATATGATGAGTATGATGTGACTGCGAGATGTGTTCAGATGGTTTGAATATGACGAGAAGAGTTTGCTAGAGATGTAGAAAAGCCTATTGGGTGCTTAATTTCTATCTTGATGTGACGTATAGTCTCGAGCTATGAGTGCATTGGCATATATTTCACGTTGTGTATTCGTGGAGCGAAGTAGATTCTCAGGGCTTGTTAATAAGTTCAGACTCAGGAAGATTAGGTGATTACGTAGTAGTTGTGGATGTGAAAGGTTATAGAGAGATGTCAGTTTGAGTCTAAGCAGGTGGGTTATCACCTGCAGGGTAATCTACGGATGTGTGATCTTTATGATGTTGTGTGAAGGCTTTCTTTTCTACCAATGGGTTATATTTATGCGATTTGAGTTTAGATCGATTGTAATAGTTGACCTGACCGTCACTAGGATGAATGCGAGATTTATAGATAATTTGAGGTATTAGATGGTTTGTGTTACATGAGCTTATAAAGGATTGAGTTGAATTTCGGTGCGAGATTATAGCAGTAATAGAATATGGGTATTATGAGTTAGCGAGCGTTTTATTATATGGCTTAGAGCCAAGTGAGGGGAGTCTGTTATCGATGATTTTATTGCATAGTTATGTGTTGTACTGGTTTCGGTTTGAGGCATACTTGTGAATCAGATATGACTTGCAGAGGTTGAGATCGAGGATGACTCGAGCAAAGGAATTTCTGGATACGGGTCATGTTACACTTTATGGGTATATGGGAATCATGGAATGATTGAGCTGTTATTCGTGGAAGATGTAGTGCGCATGGAGTAGAAATTTGCTCGGTTGCGTTGAGGCGGGGTTACTTCTTTGGGTGTTGTCGTGCTAATGGGGCATGGGTCGTTCAGGCCGTGTGGGCGGTGCCATTGAGATTTGAGCAGAGTGGATGACTCTCGAGAAGGTTCTAATGCATTCAGGAGTTATATGTAGCAATTAGGAATTTTCAGGATTTCTATATGGCTAGTATTTGAGATTTACATTAGATGGTGTCGAGACTTGCGATATTTCTTTATCATTATGGATTATACATTTCAGTATCAGGACGGTGAAGGAAACGGCTTTAGATTCACAAAAGGTCTTTTCAGAGTGGGTGTCTCAGTTGTCGTACTTTTGGGGTGCTTAAGAGGGAATACGATGGCTTATGGGTCTCAGGGCAGTGCGGTTTTATGCTAGGATCTCGTAAGGTGAGTTTTGGTTAAAGATCGTGGTGTTCTGGCAAGGAGAAGTGTCGACTTGAGTGTAATTCAGAAGGAACTCGGAGAAATAGGATAGCTTGGTAGTAGGTTGGATCAGCACGGTAATGGATATGATTAGTTCTTTAGGTGCTTATGATGTGGTGAGTCTCTACAGGTGTTTAGGGGAAATACTCTTGGGTTTGGAGACCTTCTTGGCTTGGTTGAGTTAGAGATATTCAGTTCTGATGACTGGGTTAGGTGCAAATGGGTTTTGGAGAGTTCCTGATGGTTTCTACCACAGTTTGAGATGAATATTTTCTATCGGCGTGAGGAGCATGTTGCGCATTGTAATATTCTCTTAGATAGGATCGAATGGAAGGTTTCTGACTGATCGGATATGTATTTTGCATGACTCTGAGTTGATTATGAGATTCTCGTACTTTCATCTGATGGCATGATAGAGGCGGCGCATGGTGTGAGATTGGGATTTGCATGTGCAATTATATGATTCAGTTTCAAAAGGAAGGTCATGAGTTTATAGAGAACATGCGATTTCAGATATTGGCACTAGTGGTATTACTTGAGAAGAGTGTACATTTAGAAGACGCACTGTGTTTTGACTTACGGATATTTCGTTGGTATTGCAGTACTCACCTAGTTGACCGACTACTGATATTCAGATTTTTGCTATGGGGCATGGAAGAATTATAGAAGTATTTCTCGTAGAGATGATTATGTATGACAGATGGGTTAGCCATTCGAGTAGCGGAGTTCGAATCGGCTATGGCAATTTATGTGTTCTATGGAATTGAAGACTGGAAGTTCTCAGAAGCATATTGTTTCGTGGTAGTGGACTATGTAGATGCGGCCAAAGTTAGCCAACTAGCAGTATGTGTTATAGTTAGGTCATTGTGGACTTTTGGAGGGTTATTTATCTATTTGTGGATGACCGGGGTTGATTTAGGGGCCCATTAGTAGGCCCGAGGAAGATGTGTATTCTATATCTGGTCGGATTTGTTTACTCGACAACGTTATTACTGAAGGGTGTGTCATTTGGATAGAATATATCTTGTTCATGTTCGGATATGTCTATGTGTTACAATTCTATTTTACGAGGAGTTGTGATTTGTTGGTTATATGCACGCATGGTGTGGTTCTATTTGGGCATTGTAGCGGAATTTGAGTGAGATGGTTATTCGGGTGTTGAATGGTTGATTGCACCTTAGTTATGGTCTTTTTGAGTTGTGATATATTGTATTATTTTCTTCTCCATGGTTATGGTCATGCACTTGTGTACTTAGTGTCGAATTGCTTATGGTTGTTGATTTTGAGCATTGGGGCTTCAGGTATTTCATATGGATCGGTGTTTGGATGGGTCACGTATTGCAGCTGGGTTATGATAGGATATGATCCTTTACGATACATTTGTGTGTTTTGGTTCTACTCTGTGATGGGTTCTTAGCATTGCATTGTGGTGGTACATATTGATCTTGCGGGGAGATTCTCTCATTTGAGTCATTTTCCATTTTTGGGTGCATTTGAATTTTTGCTTATTGTGCACGGATTGCACAGTTTGTGATTCTAGGTAGTATTAGTGTGGCGTGTCAGTAGAGTAGCTTGTATTTGATGAGATGAAGTCTTTGGGCCTGAAGTTATTGCTATCAGATTTGATTACGGTATGTTTGGAGGAATAATATCGGAAGTCAGCTTAGGATTTGGCTTTTGTTTTGTCGGACGAGAGGGAGCTCCATGACTTGTTGATCTGATGAGTGATGATGAGTTTCTGTGTGTTTCTTTCATCATCGGCAATGTATGGAGGTTTTAGAATGAGGTTCTGTTTGATTTGAGGTTTATTACTAGTATCGGGTTTGTTTCGAGTAGTTATTGTGGTCGAAAATTATTGCTATGAGTACGTGAGTTATGCGGTATATCATGCGGCTATATCTTGGGTTATGGTTATGGCTTGATACAGATTGTTTAGAATTATACAGTGTGTAGGTGCGATATTCGGGTATTGTAAGGAATTTCGGATGTGGAAATTGGATTCTAATATTTACGGCCTAAGATTGAAGTAATGATCTTCAATAATGTTGTGTGGTCAGGACTATATGGAATAGGGTGACGTGGGATCACCCCCGGGTATGTGCGTAGTAAGGTGGCACAGTGATTTGAAGGCTTAGGAACAACTCTTGGCAAGTTCGAGGACGAACATATGTTTAACTGGGGAGAATGTAACGACCCGACCGGTCGTTTTGAGTATTCGCACTTCCCTCGGTAGTTTGGGGGCATGAGTAGCTCTATATGATGTATTATGACTTGTGTGAATCTTCGGTTTTGGTTTTCAGGTTATTTGGAATTAATTTAGAAGAACGTATTTCTTGATTTAAGCTTTAGAGTTAGAAGAGTTGATCGAGTTTGACTTTTTAGTATTTGACCTCAGATTGGAGATTTGATGGTTCCGTTAGGTCCGAATGGTGATTTTGGACTCGGGCGAATACCCGGATTTGCATTTTGATATTTTTAGAAGGTTTCAGCGCTAATTGGCGGAAATTGAAAATTTGAAGGTTTGGAAAGTTCATAAGTTTGACCGAGAGTTGACTTTGAGGATATCGAGTTCAGATTGTGGTTCCGGGAATTAGAATAGCTTCGTTACGTCATTTGAGACTTGTGTGCAAAATTTGAGTTCATTCAGGATTGATTTAATATATTTCGGCGCGAGTTTTGGAAGTTGAAAGTTCAAAAGTTCATTAAGTTTGATTTGAGGTGCGATTCGTTGCTTCGATGTTGTTATGTGTGATTTAAGGCCTCGAGTAGGTCTGTGTTATGTTATGGGACTTGTTAGTATATTCAGACGGGGTCCCGAAGGGCCCGGGTAAGTTACAGACTTGTTTCGAATCATCTTTCATTCATGTGTGATGGTTGACCTTGCTGGATCTGGTGTGACTGCACCTGGGAAGCCAAAGGCGCAGGTGCGGAGCCACGAAAGAGGCACTGGCATCGCAAAAGCGGAGACTGTGATGGGGGCAGGAGTTCGCAAATACAGAGTTTTCTTCGCATCTGCAAAGGCGCAGATGCGGCGCATGAGGACGCAGAAGCGAGAGGCAGTGCAGGTGCGTGAAGTTTGTTCGCACTTGTATTTGCGCAGAAGCAAAGATTTTTCGCAGGTGTGATGGGCTGGTTGGCAGTACTCTTCCGCAGGAGCAAGATTTTGGTCGCACGCGCGAGTCCGCAGAAGCGGAAATTTGTTCGCAAATGCGAGCACTGCTGCGAAGAACCTATAATTCCAGGTCTTTGGTTTCTTTCATCATTTTTTGATTTTGGAGCTCGGTTTGGCGACTTGGGAGATGAATTTCACCACGTGGATTGGGGTAAGAATCCTTGGCTCGCTTGTGATTATATTTCATGAATCTATCCTCGATTTTGGCACTTGGTTGATGATTTCAAAAGAGAAATTGGGGTTTTTTTTGCCTAAAGTTTTATAGAGTGAATTTTTTAGTTTTGAACATCGATTCGGAGTTGGATTTGAGTGAAACTAGTATGGTTGGACTCGTAATAGAATGTGTTGTCGGATTTATTGAGTTTTATCGGGTTTCGAGGTGCAGGACTGGTTTAGGTTTTGGTTGACTTTGGGGTTTTGAGTAAAGATTCAACCTTTATCATTTGGAATTGTTTCCTTAGGCATTATTTGATGTTCTTGAGGTTCGTTTGGCTAGTTTTGAGCCGTTCGGAGGTCGGTAAGTGCGGGATGGAATTTTTGGAGTATCGTTTGGCTTGCTCGGTATTGGATTCGACTTGTTCGAGGTAAGTAATACTTCTAAACTTGGTGCTGAGGGAATGAACCCCTAAATATACGTGATATGTATTTGGTGTTAAGGTGACGCACATGCTAGGTGATGGGTATGTGGGCGTGCACCATGTGAATTATGACTCGATTAATTCTGTGGTACTGTGTAGTGACCTAATCTTATTTGTATCCATGAAATTTCTACGTGCTAGCGTAATTGAGAGGTGATCCATATTAGAAACCATGTTTAGGCTTTATGCTTATCCTGTTGGGACCCACTGAGGTCATTTCTGTTGTTGAGTTATTTGCTTACATTGCAATTACATACTCAGTCATACGCATTCATTTGTATATCATATCTCAGTATCTATTACCATTTATTGATATATCACATCATCATTTTTGGGCTGATTTGCATGACATTGTGAGCCCGAGAGACTGGTGAGATTGGTGACTGAGTGAGGCCGAGGGCCCGATTGTGCAGATATCGATAGGATCAGGTTGTACGCCGCAACAGGTATTCTTGATTCATGAGGGGGTCGGGATGCACACCACAACATACCTTAGGGCTATATGTGGATTGGGATGCACACCGCATCAGGTTATATTAGCGCTCAGGCTGGATATGCCCTAGGCTAGATCTACCAAGTTCAGTGCTGAGTGACTGAGTGTGTTGAGTGATTGAGCGATTGAGCGTGATGAGTGAAAAGTGTGAGACAGTGAGATTGAGTACTCTGATAGTATGCATATGGTTTTATCACTGAGTTGCATTGCATTCGACATGCACACTTGACATATAGGCATAGAGATGCATTTTCCCCATGTTGTACGGTATTACGTCATTCATGACTTCTCATACATATTGACATGTAGGCACAAAGATGTACTTTTCTCATGCCTATGATAATGAAATATTTATATGTTGAAAGTTTTTAGAAAAAATCACAATTTTACAAATTTACGCATATTTTGGTGATTTCGGTAAAAGATTTGGGTTTTCACTGATATACTTGAAAAACATGTTTTTTTTTCCGAAACTGTAACGATCTGGCCGATCGTTTTGAGTATTACAAATCCGTTTCCACATTTACTGCTTAATTTATGCTTTACAGTTGTTATGTGACTCGACGGGGTGATTGGTTCGGGTCCAGTGAGGTTTTGGAATGAATTGGAACACTTAGTTTCAAGGTTTAACACTTAAGTTAAAATAGTGATCGGATATCGACTTATGTGTAAACGACCCCAAAATAAAATTTTGATGATTCCAATAGCTCTGTATGGTGATTTTGGACTTAGGAGCGTGTCCGAAAGATTATTTGGAAGCCCGTATCTAAATTAGGCTTGAAATGGCTAAAATAAAAATTTAAGTTTGGAAGTTTCACGAGGGAGTTGACTTTTTGATACCGGAGTCAGAATCCAGTTCTAAAAATTTTCATAGCTCCGTTATGTCATTTATGACTTGTGTGTAAAGTTTGAGGTCAGTCGGAATTGAATTGATAGGTTTCGGCATCGAATGTAGAAGTTGAAAGTTCTTAGTTTCATTAGGCTTGAATTGGGGTGTGATTCGTGGTTTTAGCATTGTTTGATGTGATTTGAGGTTTTGACTAAGTTTGTATGATGTTTTAGGACTTGTTGGTATCTTTGGTTGAGGTCCCGGGGGCTTCGGGTGAGTTTCGTAGGGTTAATGGATCAAATTTTGGACTTGGAGCTTTGCTGAAAATTTTCCGATGCACTATCTGGTTTCCTTCATTGCGTTCGCGAGAGGAGTCTCGCGTTCGCGAAGAGGTACTGAGGGTCGGGAAAGATTTTCCCTTCACATTCGCAAAGGAGAGGACGCGTTCGCAAAGGAGAGGACGCGTTCGCGAAGGATTGGGCAGGTTGTGCATCGCGAACGCAAGAGGGTTGTCGCATCCGCGAAGAAGAGAGGGAGCAGGGGTTGGACCAAACACGTTGGCCTAGCGTTCACTTGAGAGGCTTCGAGTTCGCGAAGGCCTGAGGTCGTTAACCATCGCGTTCGCGAGTAGGATCTCGCATTCGCGAAGAAGAAACTTTGCGAACGCGAGGCAAGGGCCGCATTCGCGAAGGAGGAAACTAGGCGTGACAAAATTGTGCTTCACGAACGCAAGGTAGTGGCCGCGTTCGCGAAGAAGGAAGCGCTGGACAGAATGTTTAAGTTCTGATCCATTTTCCATTTTTTGACGGATTGGAGCTCAGGAAGAGGCGATTGTTTGGAGATTTTCAAGGAAAACAACGGGATAAGTATTCTTAACTCAATATTGGTCAAATTATCCGAATTCATGGTTGTTTTTAACATTTAATTAGTGAATTAAGTTGGAAAATTTTAGAAAACCTCCTCGTTAAATTTGAAGATTTGAGGGTCGAGTTGATGTCGGATTTGAGTAAAATTTGTATGGTTGGACTCGTGGTTAAATGAGCGTTCATATTTTGTAGCTTTTGTCGGGTTCCAAGATGTGGTCCCCACGGGCGAATTTTGGGTGAAATTTCGGATTTTTGATGGAAAATTTGTATTTTCATATAGAATTAATTCCTATAATTTGTATTAACTGAATCGAATTATTTATGACTAGATTCGAGGCGTTTGGAGGCCGATTCACGAGGCAAGGGCATAGCGAAATAAGAAATTACACGGTTTGAGGTAAGTAACATTTCTAAACTTGGTTCTGAGGGTATGAATCCCCGGATTTGGTGTTATATAAATTGTTTGGAGGTGACGCACACGATAGGCGACGAGCGTGTGGACGTGCACCATAGAAATTATGACTTGAATAAATCTTGGGAAGTTGTAAAATTAAAGAATCATGTTATTATCTGAACATTTTTCACATGTTAGAGAAATTGAGCTGAGGCTCTTTTTAAAGATCATATTTAGGCTACGTGCCAATATTTTGGAACCCATGGGGTCGTGTTGCTGTTAAATTAATTATTTGAAAAATGTACATTTCACACTCGGTCATATTCGCCCATTGTGAGGATATTTATGGGATCGAGCTGCGCGCCGCAGCATGCCATATTGGCTTTATATATATTATTATTATATAAAACGGGTTTTCCTGCCTGCAACAGGCCATATAGGCTTTATTATTATACGAATCGGGACTACGCGCCTGCAGTAGGTCATATCAGCTTTATATCACGCTGGGCTGAAGGAGCCCCTCCGGAGTCTGTACACACCCCAGTGAGCATAGATGATTATATATTCGGGATGGACTTCCCAGGGCATGAACTTGCCTTACTTATTTATATTGTGATGAATTTTCCTGGACATGGATCTTGTCTGTATCATTTACATTTGGGGATAAATTTTCCAGGGCTGGATTGGCCTTATACGGTACTGAGTGACTGAATGTCAGTCGATGTGTGTATATATACGGGATGGAATATCCTTGGGCTGGATTGGCCATAAATAGTACCGATTGACTGAATGATTTGTGACTAGTAGTACATGAGGTCTTTCCACTAAGATGTCACATTCCTCATATCATGCAGTTTGATCTATTTTGCTTGTACCAAGTTTAACTATTGAACTTGAAAGCATGCCTACATTTATGTACCATTATTTATGTACCGAACTGTACCTGCGGAACTCGTCCCTACTTTCAGCCAAGAGGTTAGTCTTGTTACTTATTGAGTTGGTTGTACTCATACTACACTCCGCACCTCGTGTGCAGATCCAGGTGCTTCCGGACACGGTGACTGTTAGACCTCAGTGTGTTACCAGTTGGAGACTATCAAGGTAGCTTCTTGGCATCTGCTGACCTTGTCTCGCTTTTCTTCAGTTATTGTATTGTTTTATACTTTCAGACAGTGTTTTATCAGTCAGACTTTGTATTCATATTAGATGCTCATGTACTCAGTGACACCGGATTTTGGGATATCTATATTTGTGAGATTTTTTCCACTGAATTTTGATATTATGTTTTCAAATTTAAAAGATATGGTATTTTATTGAGATTGCCGGCTTGCCTAGTATTGAGATAGGCGCCATCACGACAGGTGAGATTTTGGGTCATGACAAGTTGGTATTAGAGCCTAGGTTACATAGGTCTCACGAGTCATGAGCAGGTTTAGTAGAGTTTTGCGAATTGGTACGGAGACGTCTGTACTTATCTTCGAGAGGCTGCCGAACCCTTAGGAAATTTCACTTTCTTGTATTCCATCCTGTGACATTGATTCAGCTTGAAACATAACTCTTTGAATCCCTTCCATGCATTCGTGTGCGCATGTGAGCGCTCGGTATCGTCTGTGCATCGCCGGCTTGTGATGCCATGAACGAGGTTTGAGATAAGTATGATGTGTTTTGGTAATGGGACAGTCTGGAGGACTTGAGGCTGGGGTTAGACCGCAACTTAATCTCGGTAGTTTCGGTTGTGAGAACTTGTGCGTTTGGACTTACGCATTCGGTAGTATCCCTGTGAGTGGAATTTGTGGCTCGATGAGCGGTTGAATGACTATATGATGAGTATGATGTGAATGCGGGATGTGTTCAGATGGGTTGAATGAGACAAATAAGGTTTACTTGTGACTCAAGAGTTTGCTGTTGGGTACTTGATTCCTGTTTTGATATGACGTACGGCCATAAGTTATGAGTGCGTTGAGGGATCTGCCATGCTGTTTGATTGTAGAGCGAAGTAGATTTTCATGTCGTCTTGATGAGTTCAAACTCAGAAATATTAAGTGATTACGTAGTAATTGTGGTTGCTAAAGGGTATAGCAAGATGCCAAATTGAGGCTAAGCAGGTGGCTTATCTCCTACGGAGTAATCTACGTATGTGTGTTCCTTATAATGTTGAGTGGAGGTTTCTTTTCTCCCAGCGGGGCATATGTGTTGAGATTTGAGTTTGGATTAGTTGGGAAAGTTGACTTGACCGTTACGGGGATGAAGGCGAGCTTAGTAGATGATTTGAGGTATTTTATGGTTTGTGTTACCTGAGATTATGAAGAATTTTCGTGGAATTGACTGCGGGATTATTACAATAGTAGAGTATGGGTATGGTGAGTTATCAGATATTTTGTGTTATGACTTTGAGCCAAGTGGGGGAGTCTGTTATCTACGATTTGATTGCACGATTATGTGTGGTATTGGTTTTGGTCCGAGGAATATTTGTTGATTAGTTATGACTTGCAGAGATTGATATCGGGGATGACTCGAGTAAAAACAAAGTTCTTGAATGCGGGTTATATTGCACTTTATGAAAATATGAAAAATTATGAAATAATTAAATTGTTATTTTGAAGGATATAGTGCGAACGAAGTATAAATTTGATTGGTGGCGTTAAGGCAGGGTAACTTCTTTGGGGGTTTTTGTGCTAATAAGGCTTGTGTCTTTCGGCCCGTTTGGGCGGTGCAATTTATATTTCAGCATAGTGGGTGATTTTCGAAAGGGTTCTAATGGATTCCAAATGTATATATGTTAATTGAAAATTTTTCAAAATTTGTATATTGCCAGAATCGGTTATTTAGACTGGATTGTGTCGGGACTTGCAGTAATTCTATATGACTATGGATTCTACATTTCAGTGCAAGAAAGGTAAAAAGGAATAATTTTAAGTCCACACAAGGTCTTTTCAGTGTGGGGGTCTCGGTTGTGGTACTTTTGTGGTGTTTAAAAAGAATACAATGGCTTATAGGCCTTAAGGGGGTATGGTTTTATGTTAGGATGTCTTGTAATGAGTTGTGGGTAAGGATCGTAGTGTTCTAACAAGGAAAAGTGTCAACTTGAGGGTACTTCAGAAGAAGCTCGAAGTACAGTTCTTTTGGGTAATTATAATGTGGTGAGACTGTACAGATGTTTTGGTGGCAATATTCTTGGGTTGGTGACCTGCGTGGCTTGGTCGAGTTAGAGGAATTCAGTTATGATATCTTGGTTATGTGCAAATGGATTTTAAAGTGTCATGATTTCTACCATGGTTTAAGCCGGATATGTTCTACCGGTATGGGGAACGTGTTGTGTATTGTGATTTTCTCCTGAAATGAAGCAAGAGGGAGTTTTTAACTGACCGGGTATGTAATTTGTTGGTGACTCGGAGTTGATAATGAGAATCTCGTGCGTGTCACATGATGGCATGATAGATGTGGTGTGTTGTGCGGGATTAAGATTTACATGTTCAAGGTGGTAGACTATTCTTGAAGGGAAGGTCACGAATTTTGGACAGAATGGTCAGTTTCAGATATTTAGATTAATGTTATAACTTGTCGGTAATCCCTAAGAAGGGTGCGAATTTCAGAAGGCCCATTGTGTTTTGACTTACGGATGTTCATCGATATTGCGGTACTCACCTAGCTGATAGACTACTGATATTCTAATTATTGCTATGCGGCACGGAAGAATTATGGAAGTATTCCTAGTGGGATGATCGTACATGAAGGATGTGATAGTCATTCGAGTGCTGGAGTTGTGATCAGTCATGGTGGTTCACATGTTCTATGAATTTGGGGGACTGGGAGTTCTCAGAAGCAAATTGTTTCAGGGCTGAGACAGCAAGTCCGATGGCAGCAACTTTGTCTTGAGCATAAGGGTCTACGCGCGNTTGCGACATGGTTAAGGTGAGTATTTTATTTAAACTTAGTTGAGGCACTAATTGCGTTAATTATTTTTGATAGTTGCGCGCCACAAGTGTGTACATGTGGGAGGTTTGAGCCATATTCGTGCATCGGGGAAAGTATTCATACTCGGAAGAATGCTTAGGCAAATATATGCCCAGAGTTGACTATTAAACATAAAGTTATAACATTTCTCGTATTCGTACCTTTGTCGGGAACTATCTAGACTACACTTGAGGTTACAAAGAGGCTAATTCCCTGAATACATTGGGTAGTTACTATTTATGCGTTAACTTGCCAATTTGAGTAATGATAGCACACTTTGTACCTGCCTACTCTATGTCATGTTATTTGTACCAGTCCAGGAGCATGAGAGTCATAATTTATTTATCATATACATGTGTACTTATTTGATTTCTCATGTATGATATGTTTGGACTGGAGGCATGTGACCATGCCAGGCGGATTATATTATTGGCACGTGAGTTGTCCGTGCGGATCCATATACTGATATTATTGGCACGTGAGTTGTCTGTGCGGATCCATATATTGATACTATAGCACGTGAGTTGTCCGTATGAGTGATGTTAATGTGAGCTATGGAAGAGCTGGTTACTGTTATTAAATTTGTATGTCTTGGTTCTATTATATATAATGAGCTTATAGCATTGTAGTTGTGGTGGTCCTTGTTGAACTTGCAATACGGTTCTCTACTTTGAAACATCTTTCATTTTGGTACAAGGTCGCGTAGTTGTGGATTAAGTTGTATTGGTATGGCATATCAGTGGGATAGTTGTGTTTAATAATATATGGTCGTTGGACCTAGAATGGGTACTATCAGATTTTATTACAGTATATTGGGAGGATAATATTGAAAGTCGTCTTAGAAGGTGATTATGATTCTGGTTGGGACAAGAAAGCTCCATGACTTGTTGATCTGATAAGGGGTTATGAGATTTCGCGTGTTTCTTTCATTATCAGCAGTGTACGAAGGTTTTAGAATGAGGTTTTATTTGATATAGGATTTAATGTCATTACCGGGTTAGTTTTGAGTAGTTACTGTGATCGAGAATGGTATTGCGAGTATGCGAGTTGGGTAGTATGTTATGCGATTATATTTGGAGTTATGGCTATGGCTTGATACAGTTTGTTCAGACTTATACAGTATATAGATATGAGATTCGGGTTTTGAAAAGAAATTCTGAATGTTGGAAATTGAATTCCAAGGCTTATGTGACTCACCGGGGTGATTGGTTCGGGTCCGGTGAGGTTTTGGAATAAATTGGAATACTTAGTTTCAAGGTTTAAAATTTAAGTTAAAATAGTGACCGGATATCGACGTATGTGTAAAAGACCCCGGAATAAAGTTTTGATGATTCCAATAGATCTGTATGGTGATTTTGGACTTAGGAGCGTGTCCAAAAAATTATTTGGAAGCTCGTAGCTAAATTAAGCTTGAAATGGCTAAATTAGAAATTTAAGTTTGGAAATTTGACCGGGGAGTTGACTTTTTGATATCAAAATCGGAATCCAGTTCTGAAAATTTTTATAGCTCCGTTATGTCATTTATGACTTGTGTGCAAAATTTGAGATCAATCGAAATTGAATTGATAGGTTTCGGCATCGAATGTAGAAGTTGAAAGCTCTTAGTTTCATTAGGCTTGAATTAGGGTATGATTCGTGGTTTTAGCATTGTTTGATGTGATTTAAGATTTAGACTAAATTCGTATGATGTTTTAGGACTTGTTGGTGTATTTGGTTGAGGTCCCGGGGGCGTTGTTTGATGTGATTTAAGGTTTCGACTAAGTTCGTATGATGTTTTAGGACTTGTTGGTGTATTTGGTTAAGGTTTCGACTATGTTCGGGTGATTTTTGGGTGAAATTTCGGATTTTTGATGGAAAATTTGTATTTTCATATGGAATTAATTCCTATAATTTGTATTGACTTAATCGAATTATTTATGACTAGATTCGAGGCGTTTGGAGGCTGATTCGCGAGTCAAAGGCATAGCGGAGTAAGGAATTACACGGTTTGAGGTAAGTAACATTTCTAAACTTGGTTCTGAGAGTATGAATCCCCGAATTTATTGTTATATAAATTGTTTGGAGGTGACGCACACGATAGGTGACGAGCGTGTGGATGTGCACCATAGAAATTGTGACTTGAATAAATTCTGTGAAGTTATAAAATTAAAGAATCATGTTATTATCTGCGTGTTAGAAAAATTGAGCTGAGGCTCTTATTAAAGATCATGTTTAGGCTACATGCCGATATTTTGGGACCCATGGGGTCGTGTTGCTGATGATTTAATTATTTTAAAAATGTACATTTCACACTCAGTCATGTTCGCCAATTGTGAGGATATTTATGGGATGAAGCTACACGCCGCAACATGCTATATTGGCTTTATATATATTATTACTATATGGAACGGGGATCAATCCCATACTATATATTACAGCGCGCTACTCGATTCCATAAATATCCTTACAATGCGCGCTACAGCAGGCCTTATAGGCTTTATTATTATATGGATCGGGACTGCCCGCCTGCAGTAGGCCATATCAGCTTTATATCACGCTTGGGCTGAAGGAGCCCCTCCGGAGTCTGTACACACCCCCAGTGAGCGTAGATAATTATATATTCGGGATGGACTTCCCAGGGAATGGACTTGCCTTACTTATTTATATTGTGATGAATTTTCCTAGACATGGATCTTGTCCGTATCATTTACAATTGGTGATACATTTCCCAGGGTTGGATTGGCCTTATATGGTACTGAGTGACTGACTGTCAGTCGATATATATATATATACGAGATGGAATATTCCTGGGCTGGATTGGCCATAAACAGTACCGAGTGACCGAATGATTTGTGACTAGTAGTACATGAGGTCTTTCCACTGAGATGTCACATTCCTCATATCATGCAGTATTGATCTATTTTGCTTGTACCGAGTTTAACTGTTGAACTTGAAAGCATGCCTACATTTATGTACCATTATTTATGTACTGAACTGTACCTGCGGAGCTCGTCCCTACTTTCAGCCAAGAGGTTAGTCTTGTTACTTATTGAGTTGGTTGTACTCATACTACACTCCGCACCTCGTGTGCAGATCCAGGT
>AWOL01S0069210.1:2830-20414 GCA_000715115.1 Nicotiana otophora
TGGGGATGGGGAATAGAGTGGAAAGGTTGAAAAAGAGTTTTTGAAAATGTTTTTCATTCTTTTGGTAAGGAAAATATTTTATGAGGAAAATATTTTTCAAAACATTTAAGCCAACAAAACATGAAAAAATTGAAAAACAATTTCTTCACACCAAACACACCCTAAAACCAGACTCACACCAACACTCAAAAGCTTATAGAAAACATTTCCCATTCTTGATCGATTTTATTCTTCTTTTCCACCAGAAAAATATCATTATGTCTGATATGATTAAACCCATATTAACAAGAATTATATCCAAGCGAACCTTATATGATTATGAAAAAAGTGGTGAACTCCCTCAAAAGCGAAAAAATTAGATGTTCCTCACTAATTATCATCTCTTATAAAGAAAGTTTATTACTCAAAATAGAAGTGCTGCTAAGTTTATGCGGCAATAATTAATAACAACAACAATAGCCTATTATTTTTGAATTAAACTTAGTTTTCCTATTAGTCAAGACGAGACATGGGTATCATACCATTATCTATGAGCTATTGGACTAGACTCTGGAGTTCAGGATTAGCTTAACAGTATTCAAATGAGATTGATTTGTGAGAAATACACATAAAAGAGGGTGAATTTTATTACTATTTAAATTCATTTTGTGTCTAATAGAACACTTTTTACAAAGATCAAGTGTTCAGTAGTTACAAACTTTAGTATCAGTTATAAATGTCCAAGTGAAAATACGGACAAATTTAATGGGTTGCATATGTATTCAGCCTTTATTCAACCGGACAGCATTAGATGAAACTAATACCAAACTAATACCAAGAAATTATGACCCTTTTTCATGGGATACCTCTTTGCCCCAAACACATCCTTTCCTTCTTGACAATTCAATATCATCATCAGCAATCCCTGAATACCGATCTATTTTTATTTTTTTAATAAATCTTTGGCATGAAGATGTTAACATCAACATCAGTATACCTACAAAAACAATAATTTTTCTATTGACAATCATTAAAAAAGTGTCGAAGTTTTGAATTCGAAAATCAGGTTAGGAGAAATTATTATTTATTTGAATTTGGTGTTATTATAAATGATTCAAAATATCTTTTGAAGTTTATATCTCAATTTTGAGAAAATTTGGTGAAGATTCGAGTTGGTTTTAATTGAAATTTCGAATTGAAACTCGAAGAAAACGACATAAATATTTTTATATATTTTGTATGTCGGGTGTACAAAAAATATGTAAAATATATACAACCAACATAATTATATACGAAACGTATATAAATTGGATATAAATTGTAGTAGTTTTTAAACCAGATTTTATAAAAAAAAGTTATATACAAGTTGCATATAAATTATTTCTTTTAACCGAATTCTATACAACAAAAATTATATTCAAGTTCTATATAAATCGTAGCTTTTGTCGAATTTATATATACCTTATAAAAAAACTTTCATTATTTTTTCTAAATAAAAATTCTTAGTTAAACCGAATAAATATTATCCTAATTCTGTATTATATTACGAAAAACTCCCAATAATATTTATCTCCGTACCGTCTAACCAGGGGTTCGCTACAGTCCAAAACTGAAATGGGGAACGCGAAGAGCAGTGGCGCCAAAATTATTGCTCTTCTCCTCGCGTCATTTCATTTTCTCTCTTTAAAATAGTGAAAAATCTAAAGCCAGCTTTGAACAGTCAAAAGAGACTAAACTACAGCCCGTACAGTTTACGAGATTTATAAAATGAGTTAATACCCTAAAACTCCCTTAAACTATTATATTTTTATCAGTTTTTTACTTAAAATATTTGGTGTCTCCAAAATCCTCTGAACCATATTGCCGCTCGTATTAAAACACCCTCGTCGCTGACCTGGCATAACATGTGTAGATACTCGCTTAAGAACGCATGGTAATTGGAAAAAACCATCAAAATAGCCCACCTAACAGAAAATAATGGTTAATTAGCCTAACCCCCTTTCAAATTTAATTTTTTTAATAAATATTCTCCTTATTTCAGTTATAACCATCTTTTTTACTTAGCCTAACCCCCTTTCAAATTTAATTTTTTTAATAAATATTCTCCCTATTTCAGTTATAACCATCTTTCTTTCTCATTTTCACCATTCTTCCTTATTTTTCACCTTCTTCTTCATTTTTAACCTTTTTTCTTCAGTTCTCCATATGGGTTTACTCTGGACAAAAATTCTCCCTCTCTTGTTTCCTCTGAAATTATTTATTCTATTTATTGTTTTAGTCTTCTTTCATGTCTTACGCATATTGTTGAAAGAATACTAATTTAAATTTTCTTATTAAACCCAACACCTTGTAAAAAATAAAGTTGAATCTCTTAAACCTTCTTTATGTAATCTAGAATTAGAGAATGTAATTGCTGGGCAATTGATTTTTTATTTGCGAATTTTTATTTTGTGTAATCTTTTTTATGTAATATAAGATGACTTTTAAGAAATACTACACTATATGCCTTTATTTTTTAATTGTTCTACAAAGTGAATATAAATAATGACTTATCAATTGGAGTCTAGCATAAAACACATGCACAATTAAACCTAAAACTAACACAGTACATTAAATATTATTTTGGCCAAAACTCCTAGAATTAATCAATCATTCGAGAGTAATACATCATGAGTAAACTATATAAAAACTTTGTACAAACCATAAGTTAATATAGTTAGACAGATGTACCTTTAAAAGTTTAACATGTGATTTTAATATATAGGGAAATATAGTTCAAGGGGGTTTAAGAGACATCAGATAGTTTAAGTAGGTAATTGACAAAAAATGATAGTTTAGGCGGGTTTTAGGCTGAGTTAAATAGCCGCGTGCAGTGCTACATGAAACGTTTTTAGACAATAAGGAGCGTGTACTAGACGCACCTCTAAAAATGCAATGAGGGTTTTTAATATGAAGTGCAATATAGTTCTGGGGGAATTTTAGGGATATCGAATAGTTTAAATAGTAAACTGATAAAAACAGGGTATTAACTCTTATAAAATACGTCAAATTTAAAAAATGACATAAAAAAAAAGGAAATTGTTATGAAAATATTATATTGTGGATGTCCATTTATTACTCTGTTATAAATAATCTTCCTGAAAAAGAATATCCATTTAGTACTCTGTTGAAATTTATCTACAAGCAGCTGATGTAGGCAGGTTGCAAGCAACTCAATGAAATGATTTGCAGCAGCTTCTTATTAAACGGGCATGTTGCAAGCAGCTCATGCAGACAACTTACAAGCAGCTAAAGAAAAGCCTTGCAGCTGCTTCCTGAAAAGCCTCGCAGATACTTCCTTTCTTCTATAAATAGAAGAGTTTTCGGTTCATTATGTACATCAGTTTGAAGTTGAATAAAAATATCAATCTCCCTCTATACTTGTCTTCGATTTATTTACTTTACAGTTTTTATTTTATAACACGTTATCAGCACGAGACTCTGCCATCTCGAGCAAATACTTTAAAAGTATCACAGGTACGAACTTTCTTTTTATAAATAATGTCAAATATTTCTAAACTTAAATTTGTAGCCCTGGATATATCGGGCAAAAGGTACATGTCTTGGATGCTTGATGCCGAAATTTATCTTGATGCGATGGGTCTGGCAGATACCGTCAAGGACAAAAATCAGGCATCAAACCAAGACCGTGCCAAAGCAATGATATTCCTACACCATCACCTTAATGAGGGCCTGGAAATGAAATATCTTACTGTTAAAAATCCAGTCATACTGTGGGATAATTTAAAAGATATATATGATCACCTGAAGATGGTCGTTCTTCCACATGCACGATGTGATTGGACTCATTTAAGGCTACAATATTTTAAATCTATCAGTGAGTATAATTTTGCTATGTTCAGAATTATTTTCCAATTAAAATTATGTGGTGATAATATTATTGATCATGATATGTTAGGGAAAACTCTCACCACTTTTCATGCCTCGAACATGCTTCTGCAGCAACAATATCGAGAGATAGAATTCAAAAAGTATTATGAACTTATCTCACATCTTCTTGTAGCTGAGCAACATAATGGGCTATTAATGAAAAATCATGAAAGCTGACCTACTGGTTCTTGCCCATTCCCTTAAGTGAATGAAACGAACTTCCACCAAGCTAAGCGTGGAAAAAGGACGTGTCCCCAGTCGTGGTCATGGCCATGGTCGGGGAAGAAACACTAATCATGGTAATAATAATGCGCCAAAGAACCATCCTCACCACCAGCAGCGAAAAAGGAAGGAACAAAAGCATGAAGCGGTGCAAGCAGCAAATGCAGAGAATGCATGCTATAGATGTGGAGGAAAAGAGCACTGGTCTCGTACATGTCGTATGCCAAAGCATCTGGTTGAGCTGTATCGAGTCTCCCTAAAGAAGAATGAGAAAATGCTGAAGCAAATTTTATTTCTGAAAATAATTTAGACTTCATGCATTTGGATGTAGATGATTACTTTGCACTCCCGAAAGAAGAAACAAGTCATATGATCGGTGATGAATCTGTAGAGATGTAAATATTTTGTTTTTTGTTGTTTGTAGTAGATAGTATGGATATGTAATAGTTGTACATAAATAAAAGTTATGCTTTAATAATAATGTTTACTACCGTATTTATTTTGTTTATATCATTTTGAAGAATATGGATAATTCTCAAATTATGTTTGAAACAAAGACCAATCATGAAGATATTTGTGTAATTGATAGTGGAACAACTCATGCCATATTCAAATATCAGAAATACTTCTCTTATTTGCATAAGGAAAAAGCAAATGTTTCTACAATTTCTGGTAATATAAGTTTGATTGAAGGCTCTGGAAGAGCTATTGTGTTTTTGTCTAAGGGAACAAAACTTATTATAGACAGTGCATTATTCTCATCCAAGTCCCGAAGAAACTTGTTAAGTTTTATGGATATCTGCCGAAATAGGTATCATCTTAAGACGATAGATGAAATGAATATGGAATATCTTTGTATTACAAAGAATGTTTCTGGCCAAAAGTGCATTGTAGAAAAGTTACCAACTTTATATTCTGGTTTATACTATTCAAAGATTAGTACAGTTGAAGCACACTCTATCGTAAATCGGAAGTTTACTGATTTAAATACTTTTGTGCTTTGGCATGGCTGTTTGGGCCATCCTGGATCAATAATGATGAGACGAATTACTGAAAATTCGAGTGGGCATACATTAAAGAACATGAAAATTCTTACAAATGATGAATTTTCTTGTGATGCTTGTTATCAAGGCAAAATGATCACTAGACCATCACCAATGAAGGTTGGCATTGAGTCCCCTGCCTTTTTAGGGCGTATACATTGGGATATATGTGGACCTATTTATCCACCGAGTGAGTTGTTCAGATATTTTATGGTCCTAATAGACACATCTTCAAGATGGTCTCATGTGTGCCTACTATCATCTCACAACCTGGCATTTGCAAAGTTATTATCCCAAATAATTCGATTAAGGGCACAATTCTCAGATTATCCTATAAAGGTTATTCGCCTTGATAATGCTGGAGAATTCTCATCTCAAGCTTTTGATGATTATTATTTATCAGTTGGGATAAAAGTTGAACATCCTGCAGCTTATGTTCATACTCAAAATGGCCTTACAGAGTCATTTACCCACCGAGTGAGTTGTTCAGATATTTTATGGTCCTAATAGACGCATCATCAAGATGGTCTCATGTGTGCCTACTATCATCTCGCAACCTGGCGTTTGCAAAGTTATTATCCCAAATAATTCGATTAAGGGCACAATTCCCAGATTATCCTATAAAGGTTATTCGCCTTGATAATGCTGGAGAATTCTCATCTCAAGCTTTTGATGATTATTATTTATCAGTTGGGATAAAAGTTGAACATCCTGCAGCTTATGTTCATACTCAAAATGGCCTTGCAGAGTCATTTATTAAACACATTCAGTTGATAGCAAGACCATTACTTATGAAAATAAAATTGCCTACTACTGTTTGGGGTCATGCTATCTTGCATGCAGCATCACTTATCCGTCTCAGACCGACACATTATAATAAATATTCTCCGTCACAATTAGTTTTTAGTGATGAACCAAATATTGCCCATCTACGAATTTTTGGATGCATTGTATATATGCCAGTGGCACCACCACAGTGCAATAAGATGAGTCAGAAGAGAAGGTTAAGAATATATGACGGGTTTGAATCACCCTCTATTATTCGCTATCTTGAATCATTGACGAGATATTTATTTACTGCTCGATTTACATATTGTCGATTTGATGAGACAAATTTTCCATAATTAGGGAAAGAGAAAAATGAAATCAAAAGAGAAATTGTGTGGAAAGTTTCATCATTATCTCACATTGATCCACGTACCCCTATATATAACCAGGAGGTCCAGAAGATCATCCATTTACAGAATATAACAAATCAAATACCAGACGCATTTACTGATTTGAAAAGGATAACTAAGTCACATATCCTTGTAGAGAATGTACCCGCCTGAATTGATGTCCCAGCAAGACCATCTAATAGCATGAGAGCTAATGAACCTAAAGCACGCCTGAAACGTGGTAGACCTTTGGGTTCTGAGGATCGAAATCCTAGAAAAAAAATCGACAAATGATTAAAATGGTATTATGAAGGGATATCCTGAAGAGACCCAAAATCTGATTAGTTTTGAGATTCCTGAAGAATCAATGAACCCGAGACTCAAGTGAGTGAGGAACTTTTAATAAATTCTACTGGTAATGAGATTAATTTAAATCGATCTGAAATAGTGGTGGATAATATTTTTGCATATAATGTTGCACTTAACATTATGCAAGATAGTGAGAATCTTGAATCCCGACCTGTCGAATAATGTCGACAAATATTTGATTGGCCAAAATGGCAAGAGTCAATTCAATCGGAATTGAAGTCACTTGCTAAAAGAGAGGTCTTTGGACCAGTAGTCCAAACACCTGCTGGTATAAAACCAATTGGTCATAAATTGGTTTTTGTGCGAAAAAGGAATGATAAAAATGAAGTTGAAAGATATAAGACTCGCCTTGTTGCACGAGGATTCTCACAACGACCTGGAATCGTTTATGAAGAAACATATTCACCCGTTATAGATGCCATAACATTACGATATCTCATCAGTTTAGCCTTACGTGAAAGGCTTGAAATACATCTAATGGATGTGGTTACAACTTATCTATACGGGTCACTTGATAATGAAATTCCCCGAAGGATCTAAAATGCCTGAAACATATTCAAAATCTCGGGAAATGTACTCAATTAGATTACAAAGATCTTTGTACGATTTAAAGCAATTTGGGCGCATGTGGTATAATCGCCTCAGTGAATATTTGCTGAAAAAAGGTTACATAAATGATGTTATTTGTCCATGTATTTTTATAAAGAAAATAGCTTCAGAATTTGTTATACTTGCTGTTTATATTGATGACATAAATCTTGTTGGAACTCCATAAGAGTTCCAAAAGGTAATTGAATATCTTAAGAAAGAATTTGAGATGAAATATCTTGGAAAGATAAACCTTTGTCTTGGTCTGCAAATTGAACATTTAGCAGACGTGATCTTTATCCATCAATCTGCCTATACATAAAGGGTCTTAAAATATTTTTATATGGACAAAGTACACTCATTGAGTACACCAAAGGTTGTTCGATCACTTGAAGTGAATAAAGATTTGTTCCGACCTCTAGAAGAGGATGAGGAACTTCTTGGTCCCGAAGTACCCTATCTCAGTGCAATTAGTGCACTAATGTATCTTGCTAATGCTACAAGGCTTGACATAGAATTGTCTGTTAATTTACTAGCAAGATATAGTTCTTCTCCTACACGGAGACATTGGAACAGGATTAAGCATATATTGTGATATTTAAAGGGAACTCTTGATATTGGTTTGTTTTATGCTAACAAAGATAGTGCAGATCTTGCTGATTATGCAGGTGTAAGTTATTTATCTGATCCACATAAAGCTAGATCTCAAACCGGGTACGTGTTTACACGTGGAGGTACTATCATATCATGGCGCTCCACAAAGCAATCTATTGTTGCTACTTCTTCAAATCATTTTGAAATAACAGCTATTCATGAAGCAAGTACGGAATGCGTATGGTTGAGCTTAATAATTCATTTTATTCAAGAAAAAATGTGGTTTGGAATGCGAGAAGAGACCCACAATTTTATACGAAGACAATGCTGCATGCATAGCCCAATTGAAGGGAGGATTTATAAAAGGAGATAGAACGAAACACATTTCACCAAAATTATTGTACACACACGATCTTCAGAAAAATGATGACATTGATGTGCAACAAATCCGTTCAAGTGACAATCCGGCAGATTTATTCACTAAATCTTTGCCAACTTCAACTTTTGAGAAGATGGTATACAAGATTGGAATGCGGAGACTCAAATATTTGATACGAGGTTTTCATTAGGGAGAGTAAAATACGCGATGTACTCTTTTTTCCTTACTAAGATTTTTTCCCACAGGGTTTTCCTTATTAGGTTTTTAATGAGGCAGCTAAAAATGCGTATTACTAAATATGTGTACTCTTTTTCCTTCACTAGAATTTTTTCCACTGGGGTTTTCCTAGTAAGGTTTTTAACGAGGCACAATACCTTTTAATGAACATCCAAGCAGGAGTGTTATGAAAATAATTATATTATGGATGTCCATTTATTACTCCGCTATAGATAATCTTCATGAAGAAGATTATTCATTTAGTACTCTGTTGAAGTTTATCTATAAGCAGCTGATGCAGGCAGGTTACAAGCAGCTCAATGAAATGATTTGCAGCAGATTTTTATTAAACAGGCAGATTGCAAGCAACTCATGCGGATAACTTACAAGCAGCTAAAAAAAAGTCTTGCAACTGCTTCCTTTATTCTATAAATAAATAAGTTTTTAGTTCATTATATACATGAGTTTGAAGTTAGATAATATATTAATCTCTCTACTTATGTTCGATTTATTTACTTTACAGTTTTTATTTTATAACAATAACGTAAATCTCTTTTATAACGCCTACACTTCTTCACTGTCACATTGCCCCATTATCTAGTCAAAAGTAAAAATTATAGATCATCAAAAAGCAAATAAAAACCAAAATAGGAAAATAAAAATCAAACTCCTTTCTCTTTCATCTTCCCTGCGATTCTCTCTCTCGATTTCAGGTTTTCTCTGTTTTTCTGAGAGCCTCTAATGATCGGTGTATTCTCAAAATCCTGAAGATTTTCTGATTTCATCGGTACAGTTCTCATTTCTACTTTTTGTTTTTTGGTTTTTTGGAAGTGTTTAATTTCTCTATTCTTCCGCTATAGATCCATTTTACAGCTTTTGCGTTTGAATTTATTTCGATTTGTTTTCGATATGGATCTCCTTAGATCGTTATGTAAATTTTTGATTATTCGTTTTCTTTGATATTGCTGTATTAACTGCGTGTATTTTTCTCCCTTAATGACGTTTTCTCTTATTCATTATTCTGGAGTCGTCTTTTGCATTTATCTTCCTTGATGTTTCTCTTTCTCTCTGAGCTAATTATTTGAGCTACTTTTTTCTTAAAAGAATGTCTGTCAGCACAGAATTTTTTTGACGTCATTAATTTTCAATCTATATAGACGGCCGTTAATGAGCTTTGAATATTGATTTTTCTACCTTATATTCTCTTTTTCTTTGGAAACTGACAAAAATCTGGTACTTAAGTGGATAAAGGTAGAGGGGCGTTACCGAGTTTAGAATTGTGTGCCACTAATCCTCGTGAAATTCTCGGTTATCTTCTAGCTGTAGTTTGTATTGCTCTAGCTGGTTTTGTATCTCAAGTTGCCTCTTAGCTGTAATATGCCTAATGGAGTCTCTTAAATTTAGTTTGGCAAGGTTTATACTTCTCGTTCGGAGCTATTCTGTGGTGTAGTATGTGCTTATGGTGTGGCAGACAGTAGACACTATTGTTAAGTGGAGTTGATGTTTGCTTGACTCTTTAGGCAGTACGAATGGAATTTGATTTAAGCAGATGGTGATGGTTCTCTGGTTTTACTTGTTGTAACGTATGGTGCACTTTTGTAATAGTAGTATATGAAAAAAAGTCACTATTCTGGAGCTCAATGTATAAGTACGTAATGCTGCAGAAAAACAAGTGTGAAAATTGATGACATTGTGCAATCAGATAAAAGAAACGTAACAAGAATCTTGCATTTATGAGTCTAAATGGTTTTAGCTGTCTTGGGCACGCGGTAGCTGTTGATAATATGCCATGTGTGTATCTCATTCCATGAGATGGTTTTCCACAGGTATTGTGGAAACTTTCTGCTGGAATTCATCATGTTCTCATCTCTGTAACTAGTGTTGGGTCAACGGTGAGGTTACCGAGATCGTTATAGGGTAACTAGTGAAATTTTCATTTTTGTATTTTCACCATATATTTTTGCTGACTAGATGATCATATGATAGTTTTTGACTTTGAGAGTGACATAGATGAAGCAATTGAGTATCGTCCGATCTTTCTTCCTTAAAAGGTTGGAGGGTCAAAGTCAACCTGTTCTTAACTGCCAACAAACTTCAGCTATTCTAGCTTGCTTAATATTCTTTTTCTTTCTTTAAAAAAAAGAAGAAAAACGATTCCAGCTAGCTTAATTTCTCTTTCTTAGTTATTTGATCAGTAAAGATTTCACTTTGGACAAAAGGATTTATCTGGCAAGAAGACTCTAGCTGGACATCCATTTAAATGGATAAAGCCCATAAGGCTTGTTTCTATTTGAGTACATAACCTTGCTAATTGATTATGTCTAATATTGTTGCAAGTACATGCAACTATGTAAATCAATACATGAATTTCATTCAAATCCAACTTTGGATTGCTGGTTCTGTCTCTGATGTTGTAGATTTTATATGATATACTAATCTAAAGGCTGAAAGGAATTATGCATTATTCATACGTTTAGAGATGCTTAGAGCTGATACTTTATGATGCCGTGTTGATCAGGTGAATGACTTTTTGAGGTGATAATAGTTCGCAAAATTTCAGGAAATGACTTCAGTAGGCTTAGCACCTGTATCCGGTTTGAGAGAATCCAGTAGCCATAATGTTGGTGTAGATAGGCTGCCTGAGGAGATGAATGACATGAGAATCAGGGATGATAAGGTCTGCATATTGAAAAGCCTCTTCATCCCTGCTTTTGGCCTTTTTGTTTCTTCAAGTGGCATTGGGTTCTCCTTTTGAAAATATTTGTTATCAGATTTAAGTGTTTCATGTGTAGGAAATCGAAGCAGCTATTGTAGATGGTAATGGGACTGAGACAGGCCATATAATAGTGACAACTACTGGTGGTAGACATGGTCAGCCTAAACAGGTAATCTGGCAATCTGTCTTTCCAGTCAAATTGGTAGTTTCAGAATTTCGTATGGTATTCACTAACTTCTTTTCTTTTTTCCTTTTTGTCTGTTGTATGGGTATGCTTATTCCTGGGATGTGGGTTTGGTGCAGACTATCAGTTATATGGCTGAACGTATTGTTGGACAAGGATCATTTGGAGTAGTTTTCCAGGTATCATTATTTTCTTTAATGTGGCATCATCCATCCCTGTCAATTACTCACATGATTTTGCTCATTGGGTTACTCAGGCAAAATGCTTAGAGACCGGTGAAACTGTTGCTATCAAAAAGGTTCTTCAAGACAAGAGATATAAGAACCGGGAGCTGCAGACCATGCGTCTTCTTGATCACCCAAATGTTGTGTGCCTGAAGCACTGCTTCTTTTCCACAACTGAGAAGGATGAAGTATATCTTAATTTGGTTCTTGAATACGTCCCTGAAACTGTCCATCGCGTTATTAAACACTACAATAAATTGAATCAAAGGATGCCATTGATACTGGTGAAGCTTTATACATATCAGGTATTGTGTTTGTTTTTAAAGTGTGTTATATAACTTAATATCTTTTTCTTGTTGCATTGTCCTAGATGAAAAATCTTGACTTGTTCTGTTGCAATATATAAATTTTATCACTGTCAATTTCCATATCTTTTCTGTTTTCTGAGGGATGGCTAATTTTGGAAAGGTCCAACGAACAATGTTTTTTGGATGAGAAACTTGTGTAACATGTATCATTTACCATGTTGTCAATGCACTTGAGGTTCTTGAAGTTTAGTAACTGTTGCAGTCTAAAGTATAAGATGCTGTTATTGTCTGGCAGATTTTCAGGGCATTGTCTTACATCCATCATACAATCGGAGTGTGCCACAGGGACATCAAGCCTCAGAATCTTTTGGTATATATATCTGTCTCTTTCAGTCTTTTAGCTGTCGTTCCTTTTAATTTGTGTTTAGTTATATTAAGTCTGCGTGACATATGGAGTGCAATTTCTTGATAACGGATCTTAGTGTGAATGAATTTTCCCACTGGATGAAAACAAATATGTACTGCAGATACTCTTTTCAATACTCTTCAATAATTCATACCAGGAAGGGGAGCCTTGGAGTGAACGGGAGCCTTGGCGTAACTGGTAAAGTTGCTGCCATGTGACCAGGAGGTCACGGGTTCGCGTGGAAACAGCCTCTTGCAGAAAAACAGGGTAATACTGCGTACAGTAGACCCTTGTGGTCCTGTCCTTCCCCGGACCCTGCGCATAGCGGGAGCTTAGTGCACCGGGCTGCCCTTTTTCAATAATTCATACAAAGAGAGAAAATGGAAGTCATTTGATCACCATCTCTAAGGGAGTTTGAGACTTAATTTCTTTCCTCATGAGCCATTCTTGTCAGTGTTACGATCCAAATCCCACCTTAGTCGTGATGACATCTAACTCAACCCGCTAGGCGAGCCATTCAACAATATAAGCCACAATAAAACTATATACATGATAAAGTCTAATGGAAATGGCGTAAATAGGATATACATAAGTCTGAAATCTAATACAAATGCGGAAATATCAATACAACTCTCCAAGAACTGTTATTACTAAGTCATGAGCTACTACCATCGAATAATACAACTGTCTGAATCATAGTACTATACTTTGTTCTCCATTAGAAAACAGTAATAGATAGATAACAGAAGGTGACTTCAAGGCATCCGATCGATCAAGCAGCTCGCCCTTAGTCTCGAAGTAAATACCCCTAAGTAATCTCCATCGCGTACTCAATATCATTGTCTGTCCCCAGCGAAGTATTGGCGAGAGTTTAGTCAAAAGCGATTCACTTTATCAACCTGTGCAATCATATGATAAAACAATAACCGATAGAATAGCACGGAAATAGCATAAAAGATATGCACAGATAAAGCACATGATATAACACATCCTATCTTGTCTAATGCATCTAATCAACATATATAAATGATATGCACAAGTACAACATATAAGAATGCATAAGCATGCATAAAGGATCACTTAAACAAAAATAAAGCTTCCACCTTTACCCTCAAATACCAACGGCATCACTATCAAACCTGCGCGTACGCCACCAAGAGAGAAACATGAGAGGGCGACTCATGAATGGATGGATCCTTATCCATATGCACCAGGAACTTTGAATTCACACGCACTAGGAACGTGAATCCACACGTCCTACATGAACATATATCCACGTGCCTTAACTGATACCCCAACTGGAATGTGAATTTTCACGCTCTCACAACTCAACAACTCACATAAACAATCTCAAATAAAATAATGAGAACATTATATGCTAGGTGCATATATAAGACGGTATATGACTAGACAATTCAAATCATGTAAAAACAAGTCCGTGAAGTCTATAATGTTAAAACTAGCATGTGGATGGTTCCCTCTAATATTATACTAGCATGAATAAAATGCTCAAGTAGTCATACAACAAGTAAAGCAAGTAAAACAAGTAAAGCATAGAAAGCTTATCATTCTATCCAAGCATGGAAGTACATGACATCCGCATATAAGCTCGTCATCTCGCATATACGTTACCCCCAAACACGTTGCATATAGCAGCAAGACAACTTAGGAAAAGTTCCCTCATTGAGATTGAGGTCAATGTCTAAACTTACCTTTGTCCCGGGCTAGCTCTAACCTTCAAGAGTTGCCTATTCTCGCTCCAAATCCGTCAAATGAGCTCGATCTAGCCAAAAGTATACTTAACAAGGTTAAGTAAGGCTAAAGGAATCAATTTCAAAGTTTAAATCTAACCCCAGGTCAAAGTCAAAACCAAAATTCAACTCTGGGCTTGCATGGTCAAACCTCGAAACTAAAGTCAAATCCCATTGACCTATAACCTCCCCAGTCTAAATTTATGCTTAGATTTTCGTATAGAGTCCTTTTGGACATTCCAAAATTCTATTTAGGTGATTCTAGATCTCGGTCTCAAAACCCCATTTCTCTTTGATTTCATGTTTAAGAGACAAATTCAAGGTTAGATTCATTTAGTAATCATAAATTCAAATTAGAATCACTCACCAAAGGTTGTAGATCTAGATTTAGGTAAAAAATCCCCAAATTCGAGCTCCCAAGTCTCCAAAATGGTGAAGAATGAAATAAAAAACACCAAAATCCGATATTTATACTTTTTGAAAATTCACTGCAGTGCTGTCCACACTTGGCCATTGAGGACTGCACTTCCTCCATTGCGGCCTCAATGGCAGCTGCACTGACCGAGAGAAATGTGGACATGCAGCTTCAGTGATCAGAAGTGCGGACCGTGGTGTGGACCGCACTCCTATAGTGCTGGCTGCACTGCTGGCCGCACCACAACCTGCTTCAGATGTCAATTTGTTTTTTCAATCTTGCTCCCAACACTTCAAAACTCACCCGAGCCCCGCGGGTCTTAACCCAATCACTCCCACAAGTCCAATAACACCATACGGACCTATCCAAGGTCTCGAAAAATGAACCAAAGTGCAAATACTAAAATCGATGGGTAAAGTTGCTACTAAAACTTCTTAAACTCCAAGTAGCATGTCATGATTCCGAATCTTCCTCAAGTCCTTTAGGATCGAAACCATCCATACCCGCAAGTCATAAAACATCCTCTAAACCTATGTGGAGTTTCAAATCAAGGAATGAGATGCTAAAACTCAAAACGATAGGTTGGGTCATTACAGCCCGCAAGCATGCACAAGCTTTCATTTGATTGGTCTGCAAAGAGTAACAAATGCTGCCACTTGATTGATGAACCATATATAAGAGAGAAGGGAATGCTTATTCCCCAGCATCATTGTTCTACCTTTTATCTTGTGTAATTAACATATAAGATAATATCTTTCCCGTCACTAATATGAGCTTTCTTTAGGAATTTGGATTTGGTCTTGTGCTCTACCTAGTAGGTGATTAATCTTTTATGATCCTAAACATTTGACTTGGCTCCACAAGTATTTCCATCCCTTTTGAGAGATCGTCCTTTATAGGCTTCTCTAAAGGTGGCAATCTGGAAAAAAAGTTGGCAAGAAGAATAGAAAAAAGTATTCAAGTGATATATCAAATATAACAAGGCATCTGGCATCCGTACTGTCTTAATTAGTCAGCGGGTGATGTAAAATTATTCTATACACATTGAAAATAATGGTTTACTTGGCTCGGTTGACTTCTCATTGCTGGTGGTTCCACTCCCAGACTCTCAGTTGCTTGTGGTGTGACCAATTGCTCTTCACAGTTAGGTTCATTTGCTATCAAGCATCATTAAGTTCTGCCCCTTTCCATTTGGCATTTTCTCTCAGCATACTTACTGACCAAGGTCTTAACTCCTTTTGCAGGTGAATCCACATACTCACCAGGTTAAATTGTGTGACTTTGGAAGTGCTAAAGTTCTGGTGTGTATACACGTTCCTTCTTCCTCTCTTCCACATTACTAAATTGGGCTCTTTTGTGCATTCTGTGACTGGATTTTTATTCATTCTTTCTGAATTCTTGGAAGGTTAAAGGAGAACCAAATATTTCTTACATCTGCTCTAGGTATTATAGAGCGCCTGAACTTATATTTGGAGCAACAGAGTACACTACTGCTATTGACATCTGGTCTGCTGGCTGTGTTCTAGCTGAGCTACTTCTTGGGCAGGTAGGATGTTACTTTCGTCTAATGAGAAACAATTTATTCTGTGCTATGTGGTCTGTGTTCTAGCTGAGCAGTATCTTGGGCAGGTAGGATGTTACTTTTGTCTAATGAGAAACAATTTATTCTGTGCTATGTGGTCTGTGCTTTGTATTTGATTGTTTATTTTTTGCGTTCAGCCTTTGTTTCCGGGTGAAAGTGGAGTTGATCAGCTTGTTGAGATCATTAAGGTAATTTCATCTTTTCTTGATCTTGATCAGCCCATTTGCTGTCTCTGTCACTTCTTTTTGTTCAGGTCTATTCCATCTGTGCTGTTATTTTGAGTGTTTTCACCCTTTTTGGGTTGTATATTTGTCCTTTCGCTCTTCTGTATATTTGGCAAACTCGCAATATTTTGGGATGACCTTCCTTTGAATTTGTGGTTACCATCTGATGCCTTTTTTTTTTTTTTTTTTTTTTTTTTTGCAAGTGAGTTTTATAAGGGAGAAGCCACTTTTTCCTGGTTGGGGTTTTTGTACAATCCCCATCAACTAGATTATGGGAAAGAGATGTAATAATTAAGGTTCTCATTTAGGTGTATGAGGGAGTTCAAAAGAAAATGTAGTTGCTAAGGTCAATATAGACACACGCAGAGGTGGATCTAGGATTTCATGAACATGGGCGCACCACTACGTCTAGTGAGAACAAATAAATGTCCTGCCAAGTGCAACTATATCATTGTATATGGGTTAATCCTGAAATTTCTAGAATAAAGGACCTTTGTTAGAAACAAAACCAAAAGAGAGAAGTCACTTAAAACAAACTGGTGGACCAAGCTTAGCAAGCTGAATTTTTTTAAGTCAATATTGTAGCAACTTAATTGTAGGAAAGGAATCATTCACCAAAATTTGAAAAATTTAAAGCCAATCTTCTTACTTCATAGATGCAAAATTGAGGAATAATTCATCAAATATTGAAATAGAAGGGAATAAATTTAACCTAAAAGCAAATTTTGTCCTGGGCCGATGGTCTACCGGAAACAGCCTCTCTACCTTTTCAAGGTAGGGGTGATTGGGATTTCACTGGGTTTGTTGTTATTGTTATTGTAAAAGCAAAATCTTCTTGAGACTTGAGAGTGAAAGCTCATGGGTTTGAGAGCAAAATCTTCTTGAGAACAAGGGTTCTAGAGCATGTGAGAGAGAGACATGAAATCAAAATTGGGGCTTTAGTATAAATTGGTATTCGGGAGAATAAGTACTGGGAATGAGTTTAGGAAGGACTGAAAGTGGGGAACGGGGCTTGGGTTCGAAACTAAAGGAAGGAGAAAAAGAACGGAAAAACAAAAAGTATTAAGTGAGAATAGATTTCTGATCCTCTGGATAAATAACCTAGCATCCCACGAAGTGCACCATTTAGCCCTTTTGGAGCATGGCGGCCAACAGTTAGGGTGTGGTTGGTATGAAGGAAAATATTTTCCTAAAAAATGTTTTCATGAAAAATGAGTGGTTTTATCACTTATAGAAAGTACTATTAATAATATTTTAATTTAGGGTAGGGTGGGGGTGGGTTAGGGTAGGGTAGGGT
>AWOL01S0069210.1:21752-37196 GCA_000715115.1 Nicotiana otophora
TGGGGGTGGGGGTGGGGGTGGATTGGTAGGAATGGGGTTTTGGAAAATGTTTTCCCTTCACTTGGAGAAAAATGAGTTCATTAGGAAAATATTTTCCAAAACATTTAAGCCAACCAAACATGGTAAAATTGGAAAATATTTTCCGGAAAATGTTTTTCTTCATACCAAACGCACCCTTAATGTTAGATCTATTCTAGGAAATATGTACATAACATACCTAATTTGATGGAGGGACCATGAGTTAACGTGCACTATAATCTAGGCTATAAATCTATTCCTGGACACACAAAGTGAACCTGGTTTTCAGCCTGAACTGTGCTTTCTGACCTGTTTTTTACCTGATAATTTTAAAGCGAAATCCTTTTTTTTCAAAACGTGATCAGCCTTGAATTTATGATTCTTGCGAATTAATATCCTTGAGAAATGGCAGGATACTCTTACCAACAAATTACAGTTTAGACAAGGCTTCTGACTGTCTGCTTCTGGAATTATGTGGTTCTGATCTGATAGTGTGTAAAAGGCAAGTGGTTTTGGCCACTGCTTGGGTATTTGTCATGAATTTGCTTTTCGAATCTGTGTCAAGTTCACTTTGTTTTACTGATTCAGATTCTTGGTTGTAATCCATAAGTGGAGTTCCTCTTGAACGCTGAGAGCCAGTTTTGTTGCATTAGACATTCCTTCTCCTGTTCCACTTGACGTAATGATTTCATATTCTTAATCATTGTTAGTAAAACGAGTTCAATGATTTTCCAAAGAAAGAAAGGAGAGTCCCTGTTTGGTAGTAGACAAGTTTATAATTGATATTTCCATTATTGTCCTTGGTAAACATGACCCAAAAGATGCCATCTTTTGCATGAAAGTGACATTTAATTTATCATCTTTTGGACTGGGATAAACCTGACCCGTTGGCCCAAATTTCTCAATATCTTTTACAGGTCTTGGGTACTCCTACAAGGGAAGAAATTAAATGCATGAATCCAAATTATAATGAGTTCAAATTCCCCCAAATTAAAGCTCATCCGTGGCACAAGGTACTTGAAATACAAGTTTTTACTGAACCATCCCCTCTCTAGCAGTATCAAGTATCTATAGGGCATCTTGTCAATTCTAATGGTTGAATATTAGATATTTCATAAGCGCATGCCTCCAGAAGCTGTTGATCTGGTTTCAAGACTACTGCAGTACTCACCTAACTTGCGTTGCTCTGCTGTAAGTATGCTAATTATCATTGAAAGTGTAGTTTATATGCAGCTATGGGCCCAGTGATAACAGATTGGTCATCTTTTGCATCTCTGGTGTTGTCTATGTGCTTTCATGTTCTTCTAAATGACTAAACATCAGCTGTTACGTTTTTGTTCGCAAATGCTTTAACCTCGGTTTTGCTCGCCAAAATTTGCCATTCTTCCCTCTCATCTCTTAAATCTGTGCATGTTTAGGGGAACTTTTCTAAAACTTTGGGCTGAAAACTAATAATATCTGGAGATGTTAAACAGATGCAGTGCGTGTGGTGTTTGAGAGGCTGCTATTATTGTTGGGAGCATATCACTTTTTAGTTAACGAAATCCAATTTACTTTTCCTTCTGTATTGGCACAGTTTATTACGTATTTTAGCTTTATTGCCAATAACAGTATAATGTGTAATTGTTTGAGGTTCTGAAGGGCCTTAGTTTTAGGCGATGTCAGCACCCTTTCTACCTTGCTCATTTTGATACTCTCTTAGCATACAAATTCTTAGTTTTAGGCGACGTAGGTAGCTTTTACACACAGCACTCCATGAATGTTTTTTGTAGATTGCTAATAAAAGGGAATGTGCTTTTCAGGATCTGAAGATAGCTAGTGAGTTGATGGTTTGTGAGTTATTTAGTCTGGAATGTCTTGTTCTATTTGAGTGGCATTAGTTCTCTTTTATATTTAAGGGAAAAGTGAAGTTGGTTTTAAGTTTGTCAATGGTACATATATATCTCTTTGCTTGTGAGTTGATGGTTTGTGAGTTATTTAGTCTGGAATGTCTTGTTCTATTTGAGTGGCATTAGTTCTCTTTTATATTTAAGGGAAAAGTGAAGTTGGTTTTAAGTTTGTCAATGGTACATATATATCTCTTTGCTTTCTTTGTTTGGAATAATGGCCATTCCATATAAATTTTGATTTGGTATTGTTATGACTATGTAGTATCGTCTCATTTGCTTGGAGATAGTTAAATTTGGGAAAGTGATGTTGCTTTGCAATTCTTATTTGTGGCTGAAATTTGAATATACTTAATTACTTGTTGTCTAGTTCTTAAGTTGCGATAGAATGTAATGATTTGATTGCAGTTAGAGGCAGTGACCCACGCCTTCTTCGATGAGCTTCGTGATCCTAATACACGCCTCCCAAATGGCCGTGTCCTTCCCCCCTTGTTTAACTTTAAGGCCCATGGTATGTCATTATTAAAAATTTCCTTCAAATCAGCTTTCCTCTCACAGCTAAAAATATTGAACCCCCACCTCTTTTGCCAGAGTTAAAGGGTGTCTCTGCAGAGACTCTATTGAAGTTGGTTCCAGAGCATGCCAGAAAACAGTGCCCGTCCCTTGGTTTATGAGTTCCCACTGTACGGTAGATATAATTTAAGTGTAAGCTATGTTATCCATTTTTTTCCCTTTGCTCCCCACGTGTACCAGTTATCTCTTTGTATTATTATCCTATTTTGTAAAAGCAGAGGTAGGAAGGTGCTCTTTAACATTCCTTACCTCCAACATGTGTTCCTTTCACCCTGTTCCTTTTATGTCCTACATTTATGTGGTTAAGGATGGACTGCTTTCTGAATGAGCTACTATTATTTTATGATGAAATTTCAAAGTGATTTTTAGTGCAACGGCTGAAACACTGTTTTCGAGCATGTGACTTTTGAAAATAACAATCAGATCTCGGGGTTTGGCTGGTGTTTGATTTGTGTAAGCCATCATCCGACAATACCGGAAGTACTACATATACGTGGTTGGATGAGATAAAAGGGAGTGTTACAAAATGCTACTGCACAGATGACCTTGTTCGGATTTTTCAGTCACTTGATTGGTAAGTTAGTCTCTGTTTTTTGTCCCCTTTTAAACAAAAATCCGGTGATAAATGCGCAACTTTGAATTATTAAGAAAAGGAAACTCATATCACCGCCAAAGGTTATGGCGGATTGGCAAGTACTTCTCCCTCCTTTATCAGATGTTTTATGTTCAAGCCTTGAAAATAGAGTCTCCTTTCATAGAAAACAGTTTATACCTGCGAATCCGAATTAATCCGGCCCAAAATGAGTGTCGGATGGAAAATCAGAAAAACAAAAAGAACACATATAATATTGAATCTCCTTGTTTCATGGGAATTAACTAATATACTCTTCTTATCTTCTTTGTGGTAAAAAAATGAACCTCTATCTCCACTCATGCTCTCATGCTTGATGATTCATTCTTTTCTTGTCCGTGTATCCCCACAAACGACTTTTGGGTCATGACTCATTATTCACTTGTCGCATGCCCGACCTTAGTTCTTATATCTTTATATAAATAATTTAAAGTTATATAAGGTAACTTAAACGTCACCTACAAATAATTGAATACTTACTTCTTGGAGAGGTACTACCTTACTGTTACTTTCCTTTTACCCAGGGGTGTACATGGCCGGGTTGGTTCGGGTTTTTCAATTACTAAACCAAATCAATTGTCTCGCATTTTTAAATCTATACACCAAACCAAACCAACAAAAGTCGGGTTTTTCAATCTCGGTTTTTCTCGAATTTTTCAGATTTTTTCTGACAAAATCTTCATAGCATAAAATTTATAATTTGTGTTCTAATATTTCTTAGGTTCTAGTAGGATAAAACTATATAAGATGTTACCCAATAAAATAATATGAGATGAATAATGATTATATTAAAATAGTCAACAAATCGCATAAAATAAACATTGCTAATTAATATGTCATAACAAAAATAAACATAATCTAAAGTACTAAATCGTGTTAAAATAAGTACGAATAATAAGTACTAAGTATTAATTACATGACTAAATAATATTAAAAGCAAGTTATGCATTTTCACTATCTAAAGTAATGAAAAACTAAGAAAATAAATATCCAACACTATTGTCATTCTTAGTATTGAATTAAATTTTTTTTTTTAGCATTTTTATTGATTTGATTTTACTTTGGACATTATTTGAGTCACTAACTTTTATGAGCTATAAAACATATTTGACCATTCAAAAATTCTAAGTCCAAGCTTGAAATAATACATTAAAAGAGAGAACTATGAAAAAGTTTAAAAAATATTTATAAATTATATTACAATAATTATTTTTATATATAAAGTATTTTTAAAACTTGTATACATGTAAAGTTGGGTTGATTTGATTTTTCTTAGTTAAAACCAAACCAATTATGGTCGGTTTTTTTTTTCTAACACCAAACTAAATCAAACCAAACTATAGTCGAGTTTTTTTACTCGGTTTGACTCGAATTATCGATTTGGTGCGATTTGTCGGTTTCCTTTGTACATCCCTAACCCTAGGTATTATTTAGTAAAGTTTAACTTTTCCCATACTGGCAATACAAAGAAATTAATATTCTATAGCAAAGGCGAATTGACAACCTTGCAAGTAGGGTAAGCAATATATACAACCAGTTAAATTATCCTTGACAATGTAAGAATTCTTAATACTATAATACGTTACTTGCCTATTTAAATGTTGAAAATAACTTCTTATTGTATTATAATTAATTGGTTGTGTAGGAAACTCTACACAGTTATTGTGTAATAGTTTAACTCGAATAATAAAGCTCTTTATTACATGTATGATTTTAGACATTTTCAAGGAAAAATCAAGAACGTATAGTTTTCCACGATTCTCCAAAATGGTCAATAACGTAATCAAATATCATATGCAGTTATGCACTATAAAGGTTCACAATGTAAATCGTACTTGAGTTACAGAATATGTTTTAGTGTTTCGTAGAAGATCACTTTCAATTTTTATCAAAAATCTTCCACAGAATTAGTTCTTCATAGGGGTGGCAAAAACAACCAAAGCTTATTAATGAGTTGGGTGTGAGATATATTAATGATGGCCTGAGTTTGGGCACACGCAACTAAATCCATTCATTTTCAGTAGTCCAAATCAGCCAAAAGTTTTAGCCCAAATTGACCAGTTAGTAGCAAAAGTCCAATGCAGAGTTTTTTTGTTTTTCTGAAGCTCTGGTATTAACCATATTCCATCTACTTTTATCTTCTCAATTTTAAGTCAGGTCTACTTTCCATGTTGTCCATCTTTTTCGGTTTTAGGTATTTTCCCGTGAATATTATGATTTTGTTTGGTCACTGCTGGTAATGAAAATGGTTTTTTTTTTGTACAGTGAAATTGAAGGATTTATCTTTATTTCATTTTTTTAATATTTGGAGGCAACTGATTTATCATTAAGTTTAATTTTTTTTTTCTATTTGAGTTTATAATAAATTCCTGCTTATAACAAAAAGTATAAAATTTTAACCCCCTGTGATAAGAAAGATTATTTGAAGGGACCCTACACCTTCACTATTAAATTAATTCAGACGAATAAAATCCAACTTTCTTTACCTACTTTGATCATTTCAACACAAACTGACAAGCTTAAGAATTACAGATTAACTATGCAACAGAGCCTGTGGAAAGTTTTCAAGGGCTAAAATACAAACTCAGAACGATATCAAAACATTATACATTAACTTTAATTTATCAAATAAAAAGTGAGTCAAATTTTACTTTTTGATGATGTATGTATACGGTGAATGTTTCATTTTAAGAAAGTTGATATTACTTTGAAGTTCGAAGAATCCAATTAAAAACGAAAACCTATATGTGAAGTGAAAAGAGCAATAACTTTAAAAAAGAAAAGAAGCAAATTGTGCTTTGATTTAGTATAGCTTGAAAAAACATATTCATAATATTATTGAATTTTAATTTGTTTAAAAATTGAGAATATTATAAATATTTGGGTCAAGATGGATGGTTGGATTACAACCCATTGCTTAAGCCACCTTAACTTTGGGCAGGGTTGGACAATGACTCATTGAGACTCGCCCAAATAGTCCATTTGCCACCCTTAATTCTTCGCAAGAAAGAAGAAATTTTTTACTGTTTTAAATAGCATTTATTTTCTCATGATGTTTAGAACTTTTTCTATGTATTTAAGATTAGACTCAAGCTTTCTTCACCATAAATATGGGCCAATCTGTATCTTTCGATACATTAGACATCACAGAACTGGGATTTATCATCACGTCGTTTTAATAACTTTATTTCATCAAAATAAAAATACTCACTTGTAGGATTTTACTGAGTTTGTTGTGTTGTTGCATTTCACCAAAATAAAGTAGTTGTTTAGATAAGGGATAGTATGGCTGGTTAATTACTTGTACCACTAAATACGTAAATCAAGAACATCATTTCCCTAAATCCCTCTTTAATAAATAAAACTCATATTGGATCGATTTGTTTTTGTCTTGCCACAAGAAAGCAGCACAAAAGAGACAATCATTTTTATGTATGTCCCAAAACATGTAAGAAAAATTAAGCCGGTTAATGTGCTTATGATAAATGGTTCGTTGGAGTTCTGCTTGTTTATTAGTTGAGGTTGCAGCCAGAAAAAATAAACACTAATTAAGTACTAACAGAACGTTCCAATAAATGTACTGATTGAGAAGTATACTGTATATATACTTGTTGTGGCCTACATTGCATTATGAAAGGTATAAAAAAAGAAAGAAAGATACAAAGAAAAGAAGAGGTTAGGCATAAATCGATATGCTGAAATTGAAATTAATAATAAATAAGAAGTGTTGGGATCGAAAATAAGAAGGCGTCATGCAGAAGCTAACAAAGAGAACTTTGATGACGATAAATCAAATGACAAAATAAAAAATATTATAAGAGAATATGATAACGAGGTTTGGTCAAGTGACCTACATATGAGAAAAGAAAGTATAATACGATTGAGAGAAAAATCTCTCCCTAAACAAAACTCTCGTACGGACTACATTGTGGAGGTTGTTGTGTATGGAGGAAAGATACTCAATTTATAGAAATCATAATTTTTTTCTCCAAGAAAGAGATTTATCAAATATGGAAGAGATCTATATTTTTCTTTTAGGAAAAGTAAAATCAATTATGCTAAACTCTTTGCCCTTCCTTCAAGAAAAAGTAAAATTCAGATATGGTAAGAAAATCAGGACAAAAGTCTAACAATTCTCCTCTTTGGCCTGAATTTTCTTGACAAACTTGATCCGCCTTCTTCATATAATCTTCATCACTACTGTTTGTCATAATTAAAAATAGGTATGGGTTAAAAATTGGATCGGAGCCTCGTGCGTTGAAAGTGATTAAAAGTATTGGAGCCATGTGTCAAAGTGAACGTGGTTAAAAGTGGAGCTCATGCGTTAAAAGTGAACATGAATTAAAATTGGAGTCCATAAATATGGGTTAAAAATAATTTTTATATTTGTATACGCATCAGCATGCTTCTTGAAAATATGGTTGAGAGTTTGTCTCCACATGTAGTACTCCGAACATTCTTTTTTCTAGGCATAAAAAATCTTTTGTTTCGTCAAATCAGCCGTTGCTTGATCTGAACCCGCCTGGGACCTGTCTTCAATCTCACTTCAACCATTGGCTCTGAACTATTAGCTCTGATACCACTTGTTGGGATCGAAAATAACAAGGCGTCATGCGGAAGATAACAAAGAGAATTTTGATGACGATAAATCAGATGACAAAATAAATTTTTTTATAAGAGAATATGATAACGAAGTTTGGTCAAGTGACCTACATATGAGAAAAGAAAGTATAAAAACTATTGAGAGAAAAATCCCCCCCTAAGCAAAACTCTCTTACAGACTATATTGTGAAGGTTGTTGTGTATGAAGAAAGGATCCTCAACTTATAGAGGTCATAACCTTTTTTTCCAAGAAAGGAATTTATCAAATATAGAAGAGATCTATTTTTTTCTTTTAGAAAAAGTAAAATCAATTATGGTAAACTCTTTGTTCTTCATTCGAGAAAAGATAAAATTCAAATATGTTAAGAAAATCGTGATAAAATCATAATAAGAAGAGGATCCAATTAGATACAAATAATGAATCGTAATAGAAATAGAAAATGAAGTTCAGAATATAAGATTGCAAAAAGAGATATACATGTCATCTAAAACAATCCCTTTGACTTCTTCTTGTATTTTGTTTTTTAAACTTTTGGCACCTCTTAAGGAAAATTCCGACCTCTGAAATTCCAGTTCTTCGAGCAAGGATCCGCAATCCATTAATATATATTGTGGATATGTAATAATGGAACTCGAACTCCTCTTCTCTATTTGATCTGATATAATGTTAAATTGTTCACATTTTATCTTATATAGAAGAACCCATTTATTTATATTATTCTTATTATATACTTTAGATATTGTCATTTGAGTAAAATTTTAAATAAAAAGCGAGCTCATGGCGCATTCTAGCCTCCGACAAAATAAATCAGGCTCGAGACATGGCAACAAGGGACCAAAATCGAGCCAAAGTCCCTCCGGGACAGAATCCGGGGGTATGACGCCTGCCTTCGAGAATATCGAGGCCATGGTCCCGGAATCGGTCTTAGCCTCGATCTACTTCGAAGGACATTGTCGGACAATGCAGCATAACCAACAGAAGACCGAAATATCCGTAACCAGCCGAATATTATGGCAGGGATCTCGGCACGTATCAATAGGGAATTGGTGGTAGGCTATAATCTCATGTTTTAGTCGCTTATTGCACTCAAATTTACTTCACTTTAATTAAGTTGAGCTTTAATCGCTAGTATTTTGCACTAATTGTGTGTTGTATGCCTTGTAGGAGGATTCCGAGCTATGTAGATGTTGCAGAATGAATTAGAGTGATTTGGAGCTTTGAAGTCTGAGTAAAAGCCCAAGAGATTAAGATGGGATCGCGTTCGGGGGTCGAGAATTACGCCTAGATATCAAAAAGTCAAGAAAAAACCGTACTCTGAGAAAACAACACAATCGCGGGGCGTGGCACAGCGCGGCGCGCCGCGCCTGTACAAAATCCCTGCTACCTATTAGAACTAGCTCTCTGGATTTCTCTACTAATTCCCCGCATGGCGCGTCGCCCCATGCGGCGCGCCTGTTCAATTTTTACAGAGCTAAAATTCTATTCCGCGTAGGAAAAGGTATATTCGTGTAGGCCTGACCCTACTTGGTATAAATACATGTAAAAACGTTATTTTTGGGACTTTTTGACATATCTAAGACCTAAGGAGGCTAAGGAGAAGGTGGAGAAGCAAAAGTACATGGAGTTCATCATTCAATCCTCACTCAAGACACGAGTTTGGATCGTTTTATATATTACTTCATTTTAAACATATTTGTGATGAATTACTCCATATCTATGGAGTAGTTCTCTTTAGGGTTTGATGGATTTGGTGCATTGATATTTGTTTGCGGATTATAACTCTAGTTTTTATATATTGAATCGTTTTGAATGTTTTAATAGTTGCATCTATATTCACATGTTTATGGCTGCGAGAGAGGCATAACTTGTGATATCTTTGCATTATCTTGTTGGTTGAATTCATTAATTCCTCTTAGTAATCAAAAGAGGCTAGTGAATTATTGATTAAACCTAGTTAGGAGGATAGTCTAAAGAGGTTTTCCTAAAGATCAATCCACTACGAAGTCGTGCATATCTTTACCGAGTTTAAATTGGTTCATATTGTGAGGATGAGACCTAATCGAGAGAGGGGTTTCTACTAAATGTTCGAATTAATAATTGAGTAAATTCGAGAGACTCACTTGAATATTAGAAGTGAATTACTAGAGTTAAATCCCATACATTTATCTTGCACCTATCCACTCAATACCTATTTTCTCCCATTGATATCTTCCTTGCTTACTTTTGTTTCGATTGTCATTCGTTAATTAGCTTTAGATTCTCAGTTAATTTTAATTTTTAATCACATAATTCTAAACTGTTGATTATCTTAGATAGCAATCTAGCTACAAACTATGATAATACTCTTTAACTTAAATCCCTGTGGATATGATATTATATTATACTATATTCATCTAGTGAGCATATTTAAATGTGTGATTTGCGCTCGTCAGGAACCGACAATAAGTGAATTAGAAGATTTTTATCTTTTATAGAGTTGTACCTAAAATAGGACTCCCATACTATATAAAGGGGGTCTGATAATTCATGAAAGACATTGTAACACACACTCAAAAGTAGTTATATTATTATTTTCTTTGTCTCCAACTTTTGTTCTTTTTCATCTATACCGGTCTTGGTGAGCTCGGTTCAAAAGTGGCCATTTTATTAAGGTTGAAACTATCCTCGTGTGGTTTGAATTTATTTTATCTTTGTTTATTCAATAGCGACTTAATTTATCACTTTGTACCAAATTTATCCGCGTATCCTTAAAATCACTTACAAATTTAATTGTTATCCGATTCTGAGGGTAAGCAGTTTGGCGCCTACCGTGGGGCTAAGGATAATAGCGGCAATTTGATATAAATTCCTGTAACACACCCTATTTTACACTTGTTGTTTGAAGTGTCTTTGATTCCAGGTTAAAATCGAAATGTCAAACTCACAGTCTGCCCCTCTAAACATGGATGAGGAGTCCAGCCACCATGGCGAGAATAACAATGTAGCACCTGGTAATGAGGTGCCCCCAGTCGATCTCGGCGGAGTTCCGATCGAGGACCCTACCGATGCCAGTTCGCATGTAGCCATCAACACAAATTTGCCTACCGATCCCGAGAACAATGTGCGCAGGGAAGTCCGATCAATTGCCCAGAATAAGCACAACGGTGAAAACGATGGGATCAATTTACGGGTGATCTTCGAAATGTTACAGGCTCAACAGGAAGCGATAGCCCAGTTGCAGAACCAAAGCCGAGCGCTGAGCAGGGTTGAGCCTGAGCCATCCCGGGAAGTCACCCGCAAAAATGAACCGATCACGGAGAGGCTGAATGAAAATGAATCGGGGACTAACCCCGAGATCATAAAAATGCTCGAGGAATTGACAAAGCGGATAGAAGCGGGGGAGAAGAAAATTGAAGCCAATGACAAAAAAGTGAAAACCTATAATTCTAGGAGATGGGTGAGGACGACGATTACGGGGTTCCCAGATCTTTCGTAGCTCCCGATGATTCCGACGCTACCAAATCAATGGTCGAGGAACTAGAGCAAGTCGTACCGATCGAACACTTGCCCAATCGAAATGTATACCTGGGCACGGGGTTGAATCCCGAGCTCAGGAAAAAACTCATTCAATTTCTTATAGCTAACGAAGATTGTTTCGCTTGGTCCCACCTTGATATGACAGAGATCCCGCCGAAAAGAACCACTCACAAGCTAAGACTAGACCCGAAGTTCCACCCGGTCAAGCAGAAAAGGAGACCCCAGTCCGAGGTCAAATATGCTTTCATCAAGGACGAGGTATCTAAACTCCTTAAAATAGAGTCAATTCGGGAGGCTAAATAGCCGGATTGGTTAGCAAATATAGTAGTAGTCCCCAAAAAGGGGAACAAATTAAGAATGTGTGTGGATTATAATGATTTGAATAAAGCGTGTCCCAAGGACTCTTTCCCTTTGCCTAACATCGATCGCATGATCGATGCAACGGTCGGCCACGAGATCCTTAGTTTTCTCGACGCTTATTCTGGCTACAACCAAATTCGGATTGACTCAAGTGATCAGAAAACAACTTTCTTCATCACCAAGTACGACACCTACTGCTATAACGTAATGCCGTACGGACTAAAAAATGCCGGCGCCAATTACCAACGCCTAGTAAATCGGATGTTCGAAGTACATATAGGAAAATCAATGGAGGTTTACATTGACGACATGTTGGTTAAGTCCCTGCGAGCAGAGGACCATAGGAAACCTTCAGCATATTGAAGAAATACAATGTGAAACTGAACCCGGAGAAATGTGCATTCGGAGTCGGGTCCGGTAAATTCCTCGGATTCATGGTATTCAATAGGGGAATCGAGATCAACCATGATAAGATCAAAGCAATCGAAGATATTATTGTGGTGGACAATGTGAAGACCGTACAAAGGTTAACCGGACGCATAACAGCCTTGTGATGATTTATTTCGAGGTCATCCGACAAGAGCCACTGTTTCTTCTCACTATTGAAGAAAAATAATAACTTCTCATGGACCCTGGAGTGCCAACGGGCCTTGGAGGAGCTCAAGCGATATCTATCGAGCCCACCACTGCTTTACACGCCGAAGACAGACGAACATATATACCTGTACTTGGTAGTATCGGAGATAGCGGCAAGTGGAGTCCTGATCCGGGAAGAGAAAGGTATAGAATTTCCAATTTATTATGTTAGCAGGACTCTTGGCGAGGCCGAAACTAGATACCTTCACCTAGATAAGTTGGCGCTCGCTTTGCTAAGCGCCTCTTAGAAGCTAAAACCGTACTTTCAATGTCACCCCATATGTGTCATAACCACTTACCCATTGAGGAATGTAATGCATAAACCCGAGCTCTCGGGACGGTTGGCCAAATGGGCCGTAGAGATCAGTGGGTACGATATTGAATATCGGCCTCGGACCACCATTAAGTCTCAAATTTTGGCAGACTTTGTGGCCGACTTTACGCCGACCCTAATACCCGAGGTTGAAAGAGAGTTGTTGTTGAACTCGGGGACTTCTTCGGGAATCTGGACCTTCTTTAAGAATGGCACCTCGAACGCAAAGGGGTCCGGACTTGGAATTGTCTTGAAACTACCCGCAGGTAAAGTAGTTAGACAATCTATTAGAACTGTAAAATTAACTAACAATGAGGCCGAATATGAGGCCATGATTGCAGGTCTCGAATTGGCCAAAAGCTTGGGCGCAGAGGTGATCGAAGCTAAGTGCGACTCCCTCATTGTGGTGAACCAAGTTAGTGGGACGTTCGAATTCAGAGACGAACGAATACAAAGATACCTGGATAAACTACAGGTAATGTTACATCGGTTCAAGGAGTGGACTCTACAACATGTGCCTTGGGATCAGAACAGCGAGGCCGATGCCCTTGCTAACTTGGGATCGTCGGTCGATGACGATGAGTTCAACTCGGGGGCGGTCATACAAATTATGAGATCGGCAGTGAAAGAAGGTCACGCCGAGATAAACTCATCAAGCCTAACTTGGGACTGGAGAAACAAATATATAGAATATCTGAAGACCGAAAAACTGCCTTCGGACCCTAAGGAATCAAGGACTCTGTGTACGAAGGTGGCCCGGTTCAACCTGTCCGAAGACGGTACATTGTTCCGGAGAACGTATGATGGCCCACTCGCAATATGACTAGGACCTAGAGACACCGAGTATGTTCTGAGGGAAATACATGAGGGCATCTGCGAAAATCATTCGGGCACCGAATCATTTGTTCAAAAACAAACTAGAGTCAGCTACTATTGGATTGATATGGAAAAGGACACAAATGAGTTCGTACGAAAATGTAACGGATGTCAAAGGCATGATATGATAATTCATCAACCTTGGGAGCTGCTACATTCGGTCATGTCACCCTGGCTATTCATGAAATGGGGGATGGACATCGTCGGCCCCTCCCCTGGGCACTCGGTAAGGCTCTATTTATATTGTTTATGACTTACTATTTTTCTAAATCGGTGGAAGCCAGGTGTTTGAGAAAGTCAAGGAGAAGAAAGTCAATGATTTTATCTGGGACCACATAATATGTCGGTTCGCAATGACGGCCGAGATCATGTGTGACAATGGGAAGCAGTTCATCGGCAGCAAAGTAAGCAAGTTTCTCGAAGATCATACGGTTAAAAGAATCATGTCAACACCCTATCACCCTAGTGGGAACGGGAAAGCGGATTCTACAAACAAAACCATACTCCAGAACCTCAGAAAGAGATTGACCGACACCAAAGGAAAATGGAAAGAAATCTTGCCCGAGGTCCTATGGCTTACCATACGACCTCAGAGTCCAGTACCGGGGCCACCCCATTCTCATTGGTTTACGTCGTCGAAGCTCTATTACCGGTCGAAGTCAGAGAACCAAGTCTCAGGTTCCGACATGCAACCGAAAAATCAAATAGCGCCATCATGAATACGAGCATAGAACTGTTAAATGAAAGGCGCGAAGCCGCCCTCGTCCGAATGGCCGCCAAAATACAATGAATCGAGAGGTATTACAATCGAATTTCCAACCTTTGACACTTCAATGTCGGGGAATTAGTGTTGAGGAATGTCATATTAAACACCCGTAACCTGAACGAAGGAAAACTGAGACCGAACTGGGAAGGTCCGTATCAAACTATCGAGATCACCGAAAAAAGGTCGTACAAGCTCAGAGCAATGAACGGTGAGCGACTACCGAATAACTCGAATGCAACTCACTTGAAACGATATTACTGCTAAGGTACGAACCCGTTTACTTCTTTTATTTATTTACGTTTTGGACTAACACTTGCAGGTAACCGTCAAAGAACGATACAATTTTTAGGTTTGAAAGCATGCGTTTCACTCTTTTTCCCTTGAACCGATTTTGTCCCAAATGGATTTTCTGACAAGGTTTTTAACGAGGTAACAATGGATCGTGCTAACTTAGAATTGAAGATCAGTTGTCAACAGTATCCGAGGCTTCTCTATGATCGACCTCAAACACTAGGGGCATCACCCTCAGATAACGAGTATGGAAAGGAAAGAAACTCTGTGCTCGAATAGTCTAGGCTCGATAGATAGGATTTACTGTAAGGGCCAAACGGTCGAATGAACCGTGCCCACATAGACTGCCAGAGCCCGAACACAAAGCTTGAACACATGTGTAACTTTGTATATTATGCACAAAATTGAAAGAAAGTTTCTACCTTGCAGATAAATAGTTTGCCCCTTGAAAATTTTTCTTTCTTAAATTTGATCCCTTAAAGACATCGAGCCCAAGGGCCACCTCACTCGGGGACTGCCACCCAAGCTAGATTCAGATAGCCCGTGATAATGAAACCCCGGGTCACAAAGCTTATTTGGAAGTGCCCGAACTTTAAAGGCTATGGCCACCCACATTCGGGAACGGTTATCTCCGTTAAGCCCGGATGACTCGGGGTGACAAGCCCACTGGGAAACACCTGAATTAGAAAGGCTACGACTGTCTTAAAATGGCTCAGAGACGTCCGAGACCCATAACAAAAAAAGAAAAAGAAAAAAAGGGCCTTCAAAATTTCTAAACCGGTTCAAAAGGCGACCCTCGGCAAATTGTAATCTAAAATATCCTGAGTACGTTGGTGAAATATTCCAGTCATACCGAGCCCCCCATGAATCTTAAATGAAATAATATCGAGAGCAAGGACTGTTCGAACCTCCGAACAAGACCTAATTATTACGTGCTAAGGCATTCGATATCTTTACAATCATAAGGAAAAAAAC
>AWOL01S0069210.1:51744-71169 GCA_000715115.1 Nicotiana otophora
CAGACCGGCCGCCCCTCTTTTCCAAATCCCTCTCTTTTCTCTCATTCCCTCGAGCTCCATCAATCATGAAACCTTGCACAAATTTGTGCAAGGTCACAAAATCATACCCCAGACCATCCATCTTGTCCCTATACTCGCGAATCCTGCTGGTCTGTTTCCGTTTCCATTGTTAAAATTCAAAATTCCCAAATCTGAAATCCTAGTCCTAAATATGAAACTTCAAATCATCTGATTTCTCTTATGTTCTTTCAAATAGGAGCATGCATGAACATTTTCTCTGGCCTTATCATTGTTATTCGATGTCCGGAGGTCAAACGCATTATCTCTGGACATTGAAGCTTTGACTAAAGGTTTTTTAGATTCAACGGTTCATTCACTCCACTCTCGTGCCCAGGTAAATTGCGTTGATGATTTCCCCCTGTTTTCTATGATTTTACCCGCATTGCTATCATCATCTACTCTTCGTCATCTTCCACTATCTAATTTGAATATGCCGGAACCCTAAGGTATTGAAGCCCACTATAGATAAGAGCCTTAATTGCTCTAACCTAATAACACCTAACAGAGATAGATAGATATCTGTCACGGCCCAAAACTCAACATGTCGTGATGGTGCCTATCACAATATTAGGAAGGCCGATAATCACAAATAACCATATATTTTTAAATTTAAAACAAGATGAAACAGTTTTAATAGTAATAACTCTCATAAATAGTCAAAAAGAAATACCGCGACGCAAATACAACATTCCCAAAATTCGGGTGTCACTGAGTACATGAGCATCTAAATGACAATATAATCAAGAGTTCAAATACAACTGTTTGGAAAGATAGAACAATGCTAAATAAAGGAAAAGAAGGAGAGACGAGGTATGCGGATACCAAAGCAGCTATCTCAAAGGTCTCCAAGCGATGAAGCTCCAAATCTAGCAACCGCCGTGCCCAGAAGTACCTGGATCAGCACACGAAGTGCAAAGTATAGTATGAGTAGAACCGACCCAATGTACTCAATAAGTAATAGGACTAACCTTGGGCTGAAGGCAGTGACGAGCTCAGAAAGGTACAGTCCAAATCCGGATAATAACAACGCAGATATGATAGGAAAATAACAATAATAACTCAGTGGAAATCTCATGTTCAGTTTGTAGACAGTTCAAAAATGTAGACATGCTTTTAAGTATTTAACAGTTTGAGCTCAACACGGAAAAAATATGCCAAGTATGACTAATATGAGGTATGTTACATCTCAATATCTATATGTCAAATAAGCATGTCAACTATAATGCAACACAATGATAAAGCCATATATTTATACCCTTGGAGTATTCAACCTCACATCAAGCTCAATCACTCAGTACTTCCAATCACTCAGCACTCTCAATCACTCAGCACTCCCAATAACTCGGCACTTGCACTCATCGGTACCTGCGCTCATTGCTGCTATGTCAAACTCCAAAGGGGCGAATCCAACCCAAGTGCTAATATAAGACAATCGTGGCATGAATCAATAAAGCCTGCTGTGGCGTGCAGTCGGATCCCATAAATATCACTCATAATTAGGCCCTCCACCTCACTCAGTCATCAATCTCTCCAGTCTCTCGGGCTCACAAATCTCATGACAATCAACCCAAATAATGATAATATGATGTAACAATAAATGGAAACAGAGACTGAGATATGATATGCAAATGATAGATGTGACTGAGTACATAATTGCAATTTAAGCAAATAATTCAACAATAGAAGTGACCTCCGTGGGTCCCAACAGAACAAGCATATAGTCTAAGCATAATTTCTAACATGGGTTGTAGCTTAATTACTCTAACAAGTAGGAGTTTCATGAACAAAAACAAGGTTTGATAACTACACAATACCACAGAATAAACCGAGTCACAATTATCACGGTGCATGCCCACACGCCCGTCACCTAACATGTACGTCACCTAAACATCAATCACATAACACGTATTTCAGGGATTCATACCCCTAGAACCAAGTTTAGAAGTTTTACTTATCTCAAACCGCAGAAATCTCTACTCCAACAAAACCTTTCCTCGTGAATCGGCCTCCGAACAACCCGAATCTAGCCACAAATAACTTAATACAATCAACACAAACTATAGGAATCAATTTCATATGATAAAGCTAGGTTCTTTAAAAAATATTAAAAAGGTCAACCCCAGCTTCGCATCTCAGAATTCGACAAAATTAACAAAATCCGAACACCCATTCAACAACGAGTCCAATCAAACCAGAATTACTCAATTCCGATCTCAACTTGACTTTCAAATCCTCAAATTATAGTCTATGAAGTTTCACAAACTTTTCCCAATTTTTCCAACCCAAAATACTAATTAAATGGTAAAAACAATAAACAAGAGATGGTAGGGCTAGAGGACACCAAAAATTCTCTCTCTAGAATTTTTTCTCTCAAATTTTCGCCGTCACTGTAGCAGTGAACAGTGCCAAAAGTACCGTGAACAGTGACTTTGTTACTCTTCATCGTAGACAAGCTGGAGCTTTAGGCTTCAATGGCCACAATGGCCGGCGACCAGCCATCTTTTCCGGCTGGTCTGCCCTCCGCCAGCATCGCACAACAACATACAACAGCTAACTCCAACCCAGCTCCTCTAGATTACTCTAAGATTTTGAAACCAAATACTTTTATCCTCCAGCGATGGCTACTGCTGCAGCTTCAATTCAACCCTATCCATTGCGACGAGCAGTGTATTTGAATGGCTAATCAATGGTCAAATTCACAGAGGCAGAAGTAGATCGAATGAATATGATTGAAGGCCTCCAATATGCTGTCGTTGGCAAGCTTTCATATGGATCTCCGGAGATTCACGAGCTTCGTCGAATAATTCCAACTCAATGTGGTATCAAATGTGAGTGTAATATCGGATTCCTTAGAGATCATAATGTATTAATTAGATTAACTCTATGGAAAGACTTCCTCGATTTCACATCAAAAAGTACGTACTACATCAAAGCCAAAGATGGGTACGAATACCAATTGCGTACTCTTATCTACGATGCAAAATTTAAGGCGGGTGAAGAAATTCCAATGGCGATGGCGTGGATTTCTTTTCCTGGACTGCTGCCTACATTTTTGTAAAAGAAACTCTGTTTTCTTTGGCTACAGCTGTGGGAAGGACAGTGTGTCTTGACACGGCAACTACAAACAAAACTAGACCGAGTTGCGCAAGAGTAAAAGTTCTTGTCGATTTGTTGGCCGAACTACCTAAAAATGTGCGATTAGATATTGATGATGAAGCTTCTAGTGGTGTTCGAACAGAATGAGTGAGAATTCAGTATGACATGCTACCAAAATATTGTAAGGAGTATAAACTACAAGGACATGATGAAATTGAATGTTGGCGTTTGCACCCCGAGCTTATTGAGAATCGAAGCAGCGAGAGAAGGAATGATCTTGCTGAGTCGAACAACTGGAATACTGCTGCTGATGAACAAGGAAAAACCAAAAATCACACTACCCCTTTAATGATTCTCACGAATGGAAAAGTAGTCGGGAACGTAAGTGAACAGTGGAAGGAAGTTCGGGATAATCGGGAAACCAACAAAAATAACTAAATCCAGGTACAAGGGCAAACTGGCAATGCAATCGTGCCAGTGAATGCTAGTGTACAACAGGTGCACACTACAAATAACTTTGCACTGGTGGAGGTCGAAGAAGATCACACAAATAAGGTTCAAGCAAGGAATAAATTTGTAGTATTAGAGGAGGAACAAAGTGATATAAACGAGAACAACCAACTGGTTTTGGTGGGGGAAAAAATAGTCTTCAGTTCTAAAGATGGTCCTACTCCTTTTGGGATTCAGTCCACAATCGAATGGGTTCATAGAAGGTTTGAGACTAGCAAAGAGGAGCTAAAACAACTCAATGTGACCACAAACCAATCTTGTCATGGGATTCTATCTCAAACATTTAAAGATTCTGGGCAGATTGGGGATCTTGATGAGGTAAACTTTACAAAGGTCTTATGGAGCGATGCAATTGAGGTTAAGTATGATCAGGTGGAAAAAACAAAGACAACAGAAGACAAGGTAAAGAAGGACAACAAGCCAAGCTCACCTGGCGATAGGCTGGCGACGCCAGGCCTAAAGCCTGGCTCACCAGGCATTAGGCTGGCGACGCCAGGGCTAAAGCCAGGCTCCCCAGGCGTTAGGCTGGCAACGCCAGGGCTAAAGCCAGGCTCCCCAGGCGTTAGGTTGGCGACGCCAGGCTTAAAGCCAGGCTCCCCAGGTGTTAGGCTGGCGACGCCAGGCCTAAAGCCAGGTTCACCTGATGAGGCAACTACATTAAACCCCAACCTTAGTGCAACTGGAGAGATTTTGGCCTATGCAAATGGTGTTCCGGTGTATGCATCAGAGAACAAACTTGATGGAGATGTTGATGTGAAGATTAGTAATGATATAGTGGGTTCAGACCAAATTTCAAGCAATGGGAAGTGTGGTGATCTCACTAGAACAGTGCTTTCAGAGCAGGCTGCTACAGTAACTCCTGGGCTAGGCAGTGTCTATGAGCTATAATTCAAGGAGTATGAACAGGCTGATGGGCGGGCAATTGTTCCAAGAGCATCTGGGAAAATAGAGGAAGTGCCTATGGAATCTGGCACTAATCAAATTATACAGCTATATCTTAATGTTCCACTTAAGAATGCTCTACAACATTTACATGATTTAGTTACACACAATGTGACACCAATTGATGAAGACTTATTGAGACAAAATCCAATGGAGGATGAAGGAAATGATGAATCAACTGAAGAAAACTTCAAACAAGTGGCTAGGGAAGGGGATTTATCACCCACACTAGTGCTGAAGGAGGTAAGAAAACTAAGAAGAATCAGAGTAAAGATCCACCACAACCTTCAAGAATAATGCCCAGGAGGGCAGCTTCTCTATCTAAATGATGATGATCAAAATATTAATATGGAATATAAGGTCTGTGAATACACAACATGCCTTTCTTAGGGTGATCAACATGAATAGGGAGCATAATTTTTGTGTAGTTGCATTGATGGAGCCTTTTCAAAAGAAGGGACTCATTAATAGATATAAAATGAGATTGAATATGGAGACTGCTTATGCAAATATTAATGGGCAAATATGGTTGTTCTTCGATGCAGTGGTGGAATGGGAATTAGTGGAGGATACTGAGCAACAAGTGACTGTGAGAGTGTTTCACCATGACCTGGGGCAGCACATGATGATGATATTTGTTTATGCAAAATATTCAGCAATGGAGAGGTTGGATTTGTGGGATCACTTGTATTACTTAGCAAGTGATATGGAATTACCATGGTTGGTAGGAGGGAATTTCAATGTGTTATTGCATGAAGATGAGAAAATAGGGGGACTTCCAGTACACCCTCCTGAATATGAAGATTTTGCATTTTGTGTAAACTCTTGTGGTTAGTTTGAGCAAGGGTACAAAGGAAGTCCATTCACATGGTAAAATGGGAGATCTAATGCTGAGTGTATATTCAAGATATTGGATAGGATTTTTGTAAATTTGCCATTTCAGAACATGTTACCAACTATTAAAGTTGAGCATCTAATCAGAACTGGATCAGATCATGCACCATTGCTAATGACATGTGGGGAGCAGACAACCAATTTTGTCAAGCCTTTCAGGTTCTTGAACTTTTGGACAAAGCATGCTACATTCATGGATGTGGTGAGATAGAATTGGGAAGCTGATTTCATAGGGGATCCATTTTTGATGTTCAAGCAGAATATCAAGAGGGTAAAGGCAGCACTTTCAAAATGGAGTAGGGAAACATTTGGTGATATCTTCAAGTAATTGGCTATTTTGGAGGACATTGTTAGGGTGAAAGAGATGTTGTTTGAAGAAGAGCCTACAATTGAGAATAGGATTGCGCTTCAAAAGGGTCAATCTGAATTGAAGAAATACTTGAGTATTGGGGAGCAGTATTGGAAGCAAAAAGCTGAGATGATTTGGTTTGCTGAAGGAGATAGGAATACAAGTTTCTTTCACAATCATGTCAATGGCAAAAGAAAGAAATTGTAACTGAAGAGGATTAAAAGTGGCAGTGGGGTATGGATTGAAGACCAGGAGAAATTGGCTACAGCTACAGTGGACTTCTATCAAAAATAGTTCACAAATGAAGGTGATGCTTCAGAATTTTCCTTGCTCAATAGTGTACCTTCAATGGTCACTATGGATCAGAATTTGGAACTTAGAAGATTGCCAACAATTGAAGAAGTAAGGGCATCCGTTTTTGAGCTTAATGGGGAGAGTGCTAGTGGTCCTGATGGATTCATGGCTTGTTTTATCAAACATGCTGGGATGTTATTGGTGCTGATATACACAACATGTTGCTACACTTCTATGGAGGAGCTGCATTGCCTAAATCCATCACTCACACCAATCTAGTGTTGCTGCCTAAGAAACCTAGAGTTGAGACTTTCTCTAACTTAAGACCTATTAGTTTGAGCAACTTCACTAACAAGGTCTTGTCTAGGGTGTTACATGACAGATTGGAGAGTATTCTTCCATCTCTAATATCTCCTAATCAATCTAGATTTGTAAAGGGTAGGAGTATATTTGAGAACATCTTATTGACTCAAGAAATTGTCACTGACATAAGGTTAAGGGGAAAGCCAACTAATGTGGTGATCAAGCTTGATATGGAAAAGGCCTATGATAGGGTTTCATGGAAGTACTTGTTACATGTGCTAAGGAAGATGGGATTTTCTGAGCACTTCATCAACATGGTATGGAGCTTGATGTCAAATAACTGGTATTCAGTATTGTTGAATGGGCAGTCCTGAGGGTTCTTTAAGTCTACAAGGGGTGTGAAGCAAGGGGATCCCCTATCTCCAGCATTGTTCATTCTGTCAGCTGAGGTACTTTCCAGGTCTTTGAATAAGCTCTTTGAAGACAAGTCATTTGTGGAATTTGGAATGCCTAAGTGGTTTGATCCTTTAAACCACCTGGCATATGCTGATGATACCATAATCTTTGCATCTGCCCATCCTCCCTTCTTGAGCAAGATTATGGCAGTGTTGGGGAACTATGAGAAGATATCAGGTCAGATGATCAACAAAGATAATAGTTCATACTACATGCATTCAAAGGTTTCTAATGGATTGTTTCAGGCAGTTGGAGCTATTACAGGATTTGCAAGAGGTAAATTCCCCTTCACATATCTAGGATGTCCTATTTTTTACACTAGAAGGAGGAAAGACTACTATGAGGATCTTATCAAGAAGGTAAAGGCTAATTTGCATTCATGGAAAGGAAAGCTGATGTCATTTGGAGGAAAGGCAACACTCATCTCTAGTGTATTGCAAAGTATGCCAGTTCACATGTTATCAGTCCTTGATCCACCAAACAACATCCTGAAGCATCTACATACGATTTTTGCTAGGTTCTTTTGGAGCACAAAGGGAGAAGGGAAAAGCAGACGCTGGGCTTCATGGCGAAAGCTTTGCCTTCCTATAGAGGAAGGGGGCCTAGGTTTAAGGTCATTACATGATGTCTCAAGGGCACTATTTGCTAAACTATGGTGGAGGTTTAGGACTACAAAATCTTTGTGGTTTAATTTCATGTAGAATAAGTATTGCAAGAAGGAGCTACCAACAGTGGTGCATTTTAGGAAAGGGTCTTATGTTTGGAGACAAATGCTGAATGCTAGGGAAGAAGTAGAACATGAGATCGTATGGGAATTGAAGAGTGAAACCACTAATATTTGGCATGAAAATTGGACTGGATTGGATGCACTTTATCACGTATTACCTGAAGACTTTCCAATCAATGAAGATCTTCAGGAGGTGGCAGAACTGTGGCAAGGGGAAGCATGGGATGTTCAGATGCTAGATCAAACTTTCAATGAGGAAATTGCAGAACATATAAGGCTAAATGTGCATTATGAAGGCAGTGAGGGATATTGGGATAGGCCATACTGGATGCCACCTCCTTCAGGAAAGTTCACTGTTAGCAGTGCTTGGCAAATATTAAGGCATAGGGCTGATCCTATTCAGGAATTCAAGTTAATATGGATTAAAGGTTTGCCTTTCAAGGTATCCTTCTTCTTGTGGAGATTGTGGAGGCAGAAAATAGCCACTGATGACATGTGAAGGAGGCAAGGGCAAATGGTGATGTCTAGGTGTTGGTGTTGTCAGCAGCCCCAAGAGGAATCCATTCAGCATATATTTGTCACAAGTCCTACTGCCTCTCTAAGGTATGGAACTTGTTCATGGGGGCTGCTGGAATTACTGTGTGCCATTGATTCAATTGAAGCAGGTTATCAGATATTGGTGGTATGCTCAGTGTTGTCCAAAATTAAAGCCATTGTTTCAAGCAGTACCGGCTATCATCACTTGGGAGCTTTGGAAGAGAAGAAATGCAGGTAAACATGGGAGTTCAATGTCCACAAATAGGGTGATTCATGAGATAAATAGGATATTGCATCAACTGGCAAGGGTGAGGTATGCTTGGATGCCTAATATTCCAATGTTATGGCCATACATGATTCAATACTTTGAAGGATACAAACCTATATTGATCACTACAAGAGTAATATGGCAACTTCCTTTTCATGGTTGGTACAAATGTAATACTGATGGAGCCTCAAAGGGAAATCCTGGACCTAGCTCCCTAGGCTTTTGTGTGAGGGATGATGAAGGGGATGTGGTGTATGCTAGGGCAGTAGACATGGGAGTGACAACTAATGTGGTAGCTGAAGCTAAGGTTATTCTTCAAGAGTTGGAATACTGTGTGGAGCATGATCTTCACCCTCTCATATTGGAGACTGATTCGTTGGTGATGAAGAAGGTGATAGAAGGGGAATGGGATCCTCCTTGGGTAATTACACAGGATGTGAAGAAAATTATAGAGATGAAGGACAACTTCAATGTGGTCTTTCAACATGTGTCAGAGAAGGCAACTCAGTGGCAGATTTTATAGCTAACATTGTGTTTTCTTTTGTAGGTACATCTGAGTTTCATTCATTCTCTGAATTGCCTAGTGCAGGGAGGAGGTTGATCAATCTAGACAAATCTCAATTACCTAACCTTAGGGTTAGGATAGCAAAGAGAACAACCACAGACTGATAGCTTCACATGATTAGACTCTGCACAAACCTGCATGTTTCTTTGTCTAATTCAGTATGCTATTAAGGTACTTTCCAATGGTATTAGCATGGTCTCATGCTCATTCTGGGGGTGCTTTGATAGTGTACAGAAAAAATGCGATAAGCAGGTGTTGGATGGTATAATTTATCCTACTTCTGATATGTCCAAATGCTAAGGAAAATGCTGAACCTATCATATGGTATTTCTGGAGATTGTTGAATCATTTCTCAGTGGTATTATCATGCTTTCATGCTCAATCTGAGGATGGTTTAACAATGTTTAGAATGATGTCTACATTAAAGGTTCTAGTTGGGAAGGATCTGAGCTTACAAGATCACAAAAAGGCACAGTTTCAAAGCCTGGCCTTTGCCTTGCAAAGCCTGCTTAAAGCCAGCTCATTCCTGGCTCTTGCCTTGCAAAGCCGGCCTAAAGCCAGCTCATGCCTGGCTTTTGCCTTGCAAAGCCTGCCTAAAGCTAGCTCAAGCCTGGCTTTTGCCCTGCAAAGCCTGCCTAAAGCCAACTCAAGCCTGACTTTTGCCTTGCAAAGCCTGCCTAAAGCCAGGCTCCTCTTCTACACATTAATTCTGATGAGTGAGCACATGATTAATACTTGGACAAAATCAGTTCGCTGCATATGGAGATCATATAGTAGCTACACTTGGAAGACTATGCTAGCTTCAACTCTGTGGTGGAGATGTTTGGAATTCATTTTAGCCTATGGACAGTATACCCTGACGCCTGGTGAGAGCTTGATAGGTGCTGCTTGGTATTTGTCAGTGACAATTGGATTCACATACACTTATAGGAGAAGGAATCATTCAACTTATTATGTTGTAATAGCTAGTTCATTAGATTTTAGCTTTTCTATCTTTTAATAGCTAGTAGCTTCATGCAACTTCTATTTTGATTTGGACATCTTGTAAGCTTTGGACCCATTTTGGGATTTTATTTATATATTAACCACTAGGAAAGTGCTGCTGAGTGGTATAGTTGCTTAAAAGAAATGATAAAAACAATGGTAGATTCATGTATATCAACCAAATCCGACTTAGAATCACTTACCCCAATTAACTCCTTGAAATCCCTTCAAGAATCTCCCTAATCCAAGGTCTTTAGCTCAAAATATGAGAAATGGGTTCAAATCCTCGATTTTAATATTTTAATAATCTGCCCAGTGACTACGTATCGCGATCGCGAAGAACAAAATCCTTAGGGGACAAAAACCCTTCTACGCGAACGCATTCTCAAGATCATGAATGCGGTGACCCAACTTCCATACCTTCGCGATCGCGTACCTACTAACGCGACCGCAAAGAAGAACGCGTTTGAATCCCAGACCTCACCTACCTTCTTCGCAAACAAGTTCATACACCCGCGTTCGCGTAACATAGAATCTCAGCACTCTGCGACCGTGTCCACCATACTGCGAACGCATAGAACAAGTTCCCATCTACCAAAAATGACTCTACGTGATCGCGTCCCTCTTCTCGCGACCAGGAAAGAGGAAACTAGAAGCACAAATATCATCAATCCAACAAAGTCCAAAATGAGTCCGAACTTGATCTGAATCACACCCGAGGCCCCCAGGACCCCATCCAAGCATACCAACATATCCTAAAACATTATACAAACTTAGTCGAGGCCTCAAATCTCATCAAACAACATACAAAACACTAATTGTATCGGATCAAAAAAATGAATCGTACACGAATCTCATCAAATAACATCAAAAATAAGAATCATACACGAATCATACCAACATATCCTAAAACTTCATACGAACTTAGTCAGGGCCTCAAATCTCATCAAACAACATAAACATATGAATCGTATCCTAATGAAACTAATGAATTTCCAACTTGTACAATCGATGCTGAAACCTATCAAACCAATTCCGATTGACCTCAAACTTTGCACACAAGTCATAAATGACACAACAGACCTATTCCAACTTCCGGAACCAATATCCGAGCCCGGTAATGACAAAGTCAACTCCCGCTCAAACTTCTCAACTCTCCAAACCTCTATTTTTCCAACGTTCGCCAATTTAAGCCAAAATGACCTACGGGCCTCCAACTCAATATCCGGACACAATCTTAAGTCCAAAATCATCATACAGAGCTATCAGAACCATCAAAACTCCATTCCAGAGTCATTTATACATAAGTCAATATGCGGTCAACTCTTTCAACTTAGGCTTCCAACCTTGGGACTAAGTGTCCCAATTCATTCCGAAACATCTCCGGAACCGAACCAACTACCCCGGCAAGTCACATAACAACAAATGATCCATAGAATCAGTAATAAATGGCGGAACGAGCCTACAATATTCAAAATGACCTGCTGAATCATTACATTCTCCCCCTCTTCAACAAACGTTCATCCTCGAACGGGTCCAGAGTCATACCTGGGGTCTCAAATAGGTGTGGATGTCTGCTCCGAATCTCCCGCTCGGTCTCCCAAGTGGCCTCCTCGACTGGCTGACCTCTCCACTGCACCTTCGATGAAGCTATATTCTTTGACCTCAACTTTCGAACCTGCTGATCAAAAATGGCCACCGACTCCACATCATAAGTCAAATCTCCATCTAACTGAAGTCCAAAACATGAGACGGATCGCCAAAATACTTCCGGAGCATGAAAACATGAAACACTGGATGAACACGCGATAGACTAGGCGGCAATGCAAGCTTGTAAGCCACCCCTCCAATCCTCTCAAGCACCTCAAAAGGGCCAATATACTGAGGGCTCAACTTGCCCTTATTCTCAAAACTCATAACACCCTTCATGGGCAAAACTCTGAGCAATACCTTCTCCCCCACCATGTTGGCAACATCACGAACCTTTTGATTGGCGTAACTCTTTTGTCTCGACTATGCCGTGCGAAGTCGAACCTGAATCAACTTAACATTTTCCAAAGCATCCTAAACCAAGTCAATACCAAATAGCCTAGCCTCACCCGACTCAAACCAACCAATCGGAGACCGATACTGCCTTCCATATAAGGTCTCATACAGAGCTATCTGAATACTCGATTGGTAGCTATTATTGTAGGCAAACTCAGAAAGCGGCAAAAACTGATCCCAAGAACCCCTGAAATCCATGACACAAGAGTATAACATATATTTCAATATCTGAATGGTGCGATCGGACTGTCCGTCCATCTGAGGGTGGAATGTTGTACCCAACCCGTGTGCTTAATTCTCGCTACACTACTCTCCAAACCTGCAATGTGAACTGTGTGCCCCGATATGAAATGATAGACACCGGCACACCGTGAAGAAGAACAATCTTTCGGATATATATCTCAACCAACCGCTCCGAAGAATAGGTAGTCCCAAGTGGAATAAAATGCGCGAACTTAGTCAGCCGATTCACAATCACCCAAATAGCATCAAACATCTTCAAAGTTCATGGGAGCCCAACTACGAAATCCATGGTGATACGCTCCCATTTTTACTCCGGAATCTCAAGCCTCTGAAGCAAACTGCCCGGCCTCTGATGCTCGTACTTCACCCGCTGACAATTTAAGCACCGAGCTACAAACTATACTATATCTTTCTTCATCCTCCTTCACTAATAATGCTGCCTCAAGTCCGGGTACATCTTTGCGGCACCCGGATGAATGGAATACCGTGAACTGTGGGCCTCCTCAAGAATCAACTCATGTAACCCATCTACATTGGGCACACAAATCCGACCCTGCATCCGCAACACCCCATTGTTGATACCCAATTTTATCCTCACATTTTATAAAATATTCTGTATATTTCCAAAATATCATTTTGCATCATGACTCAATTTACAAGATTCATATAAGTATTTTCTATCATTTTCCATAATTGTTTAAGGCTTCAGAATTGATTTTCTTGCATTTAAATTGTTCAAATATTTATTAATCATCCCTTCAAACTATTTTTCAGGTGATTTAATCATCCAAATTAATTATTTATACCCACATGAATGTTCTATAATATTTTACTTTATTTTATATAATTATGTTTGCATTTTACACTATTTACACATTATCTTCATTAGTAGCCTATACTTTAATAATTAATTGCATTTACTATTTTATTTGGGTCAAAATAACATTTCTTTATATTTTTACAATCTATAGTTATTAGTTTTTGAAGATTAGGTTGCCTAAATAATATGTTTATATTTATTTAGCTATTTTATTAATTTATTTCTTCCTTAATTTCTTTTATTTAAAATCTAGCCCAAATTAGGCCAATGTTCGGACCCAAATTACCAGCCTAGACCTCAAAGCCCTTGGCCCAATCCCCCAGCCCAAACCAAAAGACCCTTTTTATTCCAACCCGGTCGGGACCCTACTGACCCGCCCCATCTCTTATTTTAAAATCACAGCCGAGATCAACGACTCACAATACCTCTCCCATCTCTCCTTATAACCACATAACCCCAAAGCCTAACCCATATTTCCCAACCGGCCGCCCTTATATACCCTCATCCTCTTCTTCTCCCTTGAAGAAGTCATAGCCTCCTCCTCCCAAATCTCCTCTAAATCCGACTAAGTTATGGAATTCTTTCACGATATGCTTACCTTATTTGCACTACCCCGTTATTACTCACACGCTCGTGGTATTACTTAGTACTTGTCCGAATTTGGCAAGTACAACCTCTCCAAATCAAGTGTAATCATCCTCAATCTACGAGATTCAGACAAAAATTCGCCTGTATACACCCACAACAAGGTCGTATGGGTCCAATTCACCGAGATTCTTGGCTAAATTTTGACTACTTGTCAAACTAGGGTTTGTATGATTTTTACTTATTCCGATTTGGAATAGGTTATGCATGTGATTTTTCCTCTCCCTGCTTGAACTTGATTGATTTTCTTTCCTTGTTTGTTTTCCTAATCGATTACTATATAAACCCCCTTCCCAGTTCCCCTTAGAAGGTTTGAAAAACTATTGTTTTGACTACTGTTACTACCACTATTCTCTCCTTGATTGTATATTATTCTGATACTTCAATTTTGGCCAGCTGAAAGCCAAGGCCATCAGAATCCGACTATTTCAACCTCTCTCAGTGTGAGCACTGCCCTGGGTTCATCTGAGACCCTTGGGAACTCTGACACACTGAGAACTTTGGGGTTCTACTACTCTCTTTTCCATTGAAGCACTACTGAGATTGTTTTTCTTATTTGCTTATTTGATTATTCGCGACTGGCAAGTCTCCTTGGCCAGAGTAATTTTATTCTATTTGGTTGTATTATGTGTTCTCCTAATTCATGTTCCTGAAACTTCTATGAAGCACTGCTCCATTACGCCACTTTGTTTGTAACTTTACTTACTCTAAGGTATTTCTTATGTCTTGATACTGAACTTGCCCGGATTCTAGTTGTGAGATGTATTTGGCATATGTGCCGGCATGAGTGATTTTCTAATTCTCCTAAACTTGTTTATTCTGTTGTGTTATATTGATACCTGAGGTTAATCCTGAGTTTTCTTCTTTGCCTTACTATGGATTGTTATGATAGACTGTGAAATATTCTGCCACTCATGCGTAACCTGCTGCTTTTTGGGGTTCTACCATTAATTACGACTTGTTCTCATAAACTTTATGTTTTATTGTGTGTTCGTTGACATGATCAACTCTGCATTCCTCAGTACTAGTTAAACCTTTAGAGTAAACTTTACAACTAGCATTTTCCTATATGTGGTCAACTATTGCTGTATTTGATGCATGTTTGTATTACTTTTGAAAATTGACTTGCCTCTTGTATTGTGACTGAGGTTTAGCATGTTACATTTCTCCCCTGCCTAGTCAGGTGATTGTTCGATCATGAATTTGTTATGTTAAGGTGTTTTCATTAGGTTTTCATGTTAGAACCTTCATGTTTAGGCTATGCCCTACTGATTCTCCTAGCTTTAATGATCAAACCTTTTGTTTAAAAGTGTTTTAGGTTGTTTCTGACCATGCTTTGTTTGGAACTTCATTTGAAATGATTTGCTATCCCATGATGATCAATCCTGTTACCCAAGCTTCTAAAAATGCAAACATGAACCTGCCTTGTGTGTGCCCTGCCAATATGTCATATGATCTTGTCTACATGTCTTAGTGAGAATTGTTGTTAATTAAAATCCAAAGAACTAAGTGTGTGTAATTTGTTGTTTGTGTGGTTAAGTTTGACATCTAATTAGGGTGTAAGTTATTCGTTTGGGCATGGTGTTTGGTCATATATGTTGTTGGACTTAGGCGTTGGATTCAGGCTTACTCTACTAATCCTATGAAATTGGGATTTGGGTCTACTGGTCGTATGAAAGTAAAGTTGTTAAAGTCCCAGAAACAACACTGGTTATTTGTATTAGGCCTATCACTGTTCCATTGGGCCAATAGTTGTCTCATTATGTAATTATTCATATTTGAGCTTGTATTATTCCATATGGGCATGTAATAATTTGTGATAACAAATAGTGGGGAAATTAGTAAAAAGGAGGCTGGGGTATTCTGATTCTCGCATGAACGGGTAGAAAGCTTCCCTATAGGATTTAATTGCCTTGTTTGTTATTCGTTTGACGTGCTCCTATTCTACACACTCATAGAAATCATGCCTATAGAAATCACACACACTTCACTTAACTCGTCTAATACTTGACTATTCAAAGCATGTAAGTTTAAGTATTTGCTATACATGTTTCCATGTCTACTACTGTGCGCTCTTAGACAGTATGCCTATAGGAATCAAATGTCTTGCTTAATTTCTAGACAGCATGCCTATAGGATATAATAATATATGCTTTGCTAATCTAGATACCATTTCTATAGGGCTTCAACTAATTAATCAATGAGTCCCTTCGATTGGTTTTATTATACTACTCATCCAGATATCATGACTGTAGGATCTTAATCAATTAATCGACTACTTTTGTTGCTTCATTGTACTGCCGCACTTAGATGACATGCCTATAGGGATAAAGTATTATAAAATCAAATTCGATCATCAACTATTAGAATCTTGCCTATAGGATACTGTCACCCGCCTAAGAATCATGTTTATAAAATCAGCACTGTTAATTCCGAGCTTTCAAACAGTTGCACCACCTCATTGTGCAAACAATTAGAGATCATGGCTATAGGACATGCAATACCTTTAATCTACCAATACGCTAGTCTAAAGCTGCAGTATTGCATGTACGATACTGGAAATCAGAATCACATAGAGACCATGTTTATAGGACTTAATGACTTTTATGTGTTCTAATTTGAAATTGTTTGCCGCCTAATGTATGAATCTGCCTGCGTTCAATTTGCTGCTTCTGTGTGGAGGCCAACTTGAGTCATTTATTAACTTTATATGAAGTCCTATACGTTTTGAATGCGCACCTAGTTTTATCATTTTGAGCATCCTAAGTATAGTCTAGAATGACCCAATAGTAGGTCCAAAGCCTCACAAACCATAGGCATGGGACGGGTAGCTCACGCATAGGAGACAGTCTAGAATTGAATTAGAGTTCTTTAAGTAAACAACTTTAACATAGTAATCGGGTAGCAGGAGACGATAGTCTGTGCCCACTGAATAATATGAGTAACCCTTACCCTAAGGGAGTTGCGAAGTATTATTTATGTTGCGAAATCCTTTAGGCTAAAAGACTTAGGACCCACCCCCCTTTATATTTTATTATTTGCACTTAGTCGTTGAATAATTAAGTTGTACCTTGTAACCTCTAAAGACTTGTACTGACTATCTATATGGTTTAATTGTCGTTCGATTTTCTTTACATTTTTTCATAATAGAACCTTTAAATTCCTTGTCTTCCCTGGCTTATATGATCACTTAGGATAATTATAATTCGATAATCCCACATAGTATAAATTTTGGCTGGGAGCCACAGTTGTGGATCTCGAAGAGTGCCTAACACCTTCTCTTTGAGATAATTCGAGCCCTTACCCGATCGTTGGTGACGTAGACTAATCAAACAGAGTTATTTACAAATAGGTACCCTAACGCACCTTTAAAAATAATTAGGTAGCGACTCTCCTCTTTTAATACCCATTTAAAAGAGTTGTCACATGTCGAAACCCGCTTTTGAGAGAAAATAGGGCGTGACGCCCATCATCTCCAATATAAACCTCTTTGGCATCACCCTGTTGAACCGTGTCCTTAAGGACAAGCAAATAGGGGTCGTCATACTGACGCTCTATGATGCGATCATATAAGGAAGACCGAGAAACCACGCAAGCTAGAACCCGACTGGGCTCCGAAACATCTAACCTCGTGAACTGATTGGCCAAGGCCTAAACATATGATGCAAGCGGTCTCTCACCAACAGGAATAAATTCAAGGCTACCCATACTCACCGCCTTCCTACTCAAGGCATCGTGACAAGGTGGCAAGAGTCACGTCACATGATGCAATTCAGATATGCGCTATAGATGGTGATATCACGTTTCTAGTCAATGGACAAAGAATGAAGCATTATTGGGGAGAGAACTTTAACCACAAAAAGAACAAGGTCTACCTCACTGATAACTAGGCGAGAATTCTGTATCGTTCCACAACATTAAATCAAGCGCTTCATGGGAGCTAACTCATGGTTGTTGTAATTGTACATCGTATATTGACATTAAATCATGCACTAGTTGGGAGGCAACCCAATTTTCTTATTTTTTTTGATAGTTTTAGTGTTTTGATTTTACTTTATTTTATTTTATTTTTGTTAATTGACGTACCTCGTGAATTGTGCACGTGAACAATGAGGTGGGAGAAACAGGCTCGGGTCAAAGGATGGTATGCCATAATATCGTGAGAGAAATAGGTTCGGGCCATAGGTCAGAAATGACTTCCACATGGCACGCCACAAGTACTCGCATCGTGAGAGGTCTCAGCGTCCTTAGGGAAGCCTTAATTTTCGGAGGCAGTGAATGGGGGGCATCGCGAGTCCATATTGCGACAACTGGAACTGCTTATTTGAGAGTCCTCACATTTCAAAACCATTCAAACCCTCCCTTGTCACTCATGTCTCTCTCTCACACTTGATCGTCTAACACCATCGCTACCACCCTTCTCATTTACCGACAAATAGGCTCTCTCTCAATCTCTCTCTCTCTCTCTCTCCCTCTCTCTCTCTCCCCTCTTATTTGTGATGTTCATCCCCTAATCCCCATAGGTTAATTTTTAGTTTTTGGTTTTCTCTTTGAATTTAATAGATAATAGGGTGAATTTTCGGGAATTTGGGGGATACTAGATTCCTGATTGTTTGGCTGTTGATTAAAGTGAAGTGGAGAACTACATTCCCACCACCTCATTAAATTTGGGATGGTATTCAAGGCTCAAAAGATATGAAACAAGTAAGGAAAAACTGATGCACGCAAAGTGTTTGACAAATTGCTCGAAAGAAGCTTTCAATGGGTTTTGTGAACACTCTATATAAGGGAAATGTAAGTTATCCTTTAAGTGTGGGATGTTCGTGTGGGTGATTTTATACTTAATTTGCATTTGGTTAGGTTGAATTCCACCGCACAACGACTTAGGCACAATTCCCGCATCGCCTTCACCCGCTATGATATGGCTGCTCGCGTCCCATTTTACACAATTATTCCACAGGCTAAGTGTGGGGGTGTAACGCATGATATTATGACACATTGACAATACATCTACTAATATTGATACTTTGCTTGTGCATGTGTGATGGCGATTACAAAAACCAATGCACAATCATGGGGGTGGAGATGGTAAGCCTCCATCCAAGAAGACAGCGACTGATAAAAATGTACTTAGGGAGAAGGGTAAAGAAGTGATAACCAAAATGCTGCATGAATCAGAGGCTAATGGGATGCTTGAGGTGGGCATTGAAGCCACCTAGTAGAGCACTGAGTTACATGTAATAACACTGTCACGACCCAAAATTCAACTAGTCGTGATGGCAGCTAACCCAACTCGTTAGGTAAGCCTATTACTAACTATCCGATTTTGATAATAATTATTAAAGCAATTTAAGTGAATAAAGGTCTTAATCGTGTACAATCCCCAAGAACTGGTAGTACAAATCATGAGCTTCTAAGAATAGAGTATACAAAGCGGAAATGAAATAAATACATAGTCTGTTTGAATAATACGTAAACAGCGTTTTTATAAATCTAAGGCTACCCTGAACAAAAGGCAGCTACAACAGGAACGCAGGTACATCTTCAAGTCCCGCAACTAGCGAGCACTTAATAACAGCAACCAACATCTGCACACAATGTGAAAAAGTGTAGTATCAGTACAACCGACCCCATGTACTGAGCAAGTAACAAACCTAGCCGTAGGTTGAAAGTAGTGACGAGCTTC
>AWOL01S0069210.1:71916-138569 GCA_000715115.1 Nicotiana otophora
GAACACCCGTTCCGATACGAGTCCAACCATACAAAAATTATCAAATTCCGACATTGGATTGACCTTCAAATCTTCATTTTATATTTTTGGAAGATTTTATGAAAATCTGATTTTTCTTCTATAGTTTCACGGATTCATGATGTAAATGAATATGGAATCATGAAATATAATCAATATAAGATAAGGAACACTTACCCCAATGTTTTCCAATGAAAATCGCCCAAGAATCGCCTAAACCGAGCTCCTTAAACTCAAAAATGAGTAAAAATGGCAAGAACCCCGTTTTATAGACCCTCAGTTGTTTTGGGCGTCACAGGTAGCTTGGGGCGCTGCCTGTGGCACAGTTTCCAGTACCCAAAAATTCCCAGCGCCAAGGCAAGCGCCCCACGCTACCCTGGGCGCTCGCGGCGACGGGAAATCTACTCCGATACAGAAATGGGCATAACTCTCTCATACGATGTTCGAATTGAATGATTCTTTTTGCTATGGCTCCGTAATTTCAATACGGATCTAATACTTCAATCAAAATGGAATTTGGAGCTCATTTGCTTAATGTGATATCACATATTCTTGAAGGATCGACATCGAACATTCCAGGTTCGATGCCGAAACATAGCAAATCAATCCGGAATGAACTCACATTTTGCGTATAAGTCATAAATGGAATAACAAAGCTGTTCCAATTTCAAAAATATGATTCCGACCTCGATATCAAAAAGTAAAACCCCGGTCAACCTTCCCAAAAATTCAACTTTCGGCATTTCAAGCCTAATTCCATTACGGACCTCCAAATAATTTTTCGGACACGCTCCAAAGTCCAAAATCACCATAAGGAGCTATTGGAATCATCAAAATTCGAATCCGAGGTCGTTTACACATAAGTCAACATCCGGTCATTATTTTTAACTATAGATGTTCCAATTCATTCTAAATTCTCAATGGACCCGAACCAATTGCCCTGGCAATTCAAACAATAACTGTAAAGTACAATTTGAGAAGTAAATGTAGAAACGGGGTTATAATACTTGAAACGACCAGCTGGGTCGTTACAAACACAAACTAGGTATGACCACCTTGATTTACTACCACATGAGGTCGTATTTCAAATTCGTGAAGGAGCATCAAGCACCCCTCCAAAAAATAAACGGAAAACAAATGAGGTGTAAGGACATGGAGGATAACTTTGCATGTAAAGATGCATGGAAGTTGTGGGATAGTATTCTGCAGAAACAAGTCAATCCATTGGTTCTTGAGAAACCACTAAATTTGAATGCTACAAATAGAGTGTGCCCGGGAATTGCTGTGGAGATTGAGAAGAGAGGATGGGTACACTTCGTTCAAGGAACAAAATAAAAGGCTAAACTGACTCTCATAAGGGAGTTTTATTCAAGGCTGCATCCAAACTAGGGTGACATTGTTTGGATGCAAGGGGTAGACGTGGATTTTTCAGCCCAAACGATCAATAAATATTACTGGGCCAATTAGCAAGCGGTGTCAGATTATTGGAGAAAGAAGAAACGTCTTCTCCTACACCATATGTTGCACCCTATTTTGCACAGGTCAAAACAAGATTCAACTAGTGGTTCTTCTGATGTTGCTAAAAGAGAGCCGCCACCTAATATTTTAAGGTGTAATAGGGTACCTATGTTTTATTAGATTATTATCCTATTGTTCTTCTAACCGGTGAGATTTGGGTAATGGTTCTTGTTCTTTTAAGGGAAAGATGTTAGGCACTACCTAAAATCTACTTGAGGTAGCTCCTTAGAACTTAGGCTAGGTTCAGGGAAGTAAAGGTCTATATTCTGCTAAGTTTAGTGCTTTAAAGTTTGTAACCTATCCTAAGTCTTGTTTAAAGTCCACGATGTTTTGAATGAAAGTAGTGTATGTACATACTTTGAAAAGGAGTCACATGTGTTTACAAGGTCTATAACTTATTGAACAATCTTTTTAGAAAACGTTTTTGCCTAAAGAGTTAAGGAAAATCTTTGTGAAATATTTTATGTTTGGAAAGGATTTTGAATACTTTATCTCTTTTGAAAATATGACTATCCGTATGACGTAATTAGATAAAGGCCATTCAGAAATATGTATATATCCTAAATTGGGATAGATATACCTTTCTTAAGAATTGGTTTGGAGTTAAATTTTGAAAACTCGTTTTAATTTGCAATCTCAAAACCATATATGGTTTTCTTTCTTGAAAATCAGCCTTGTGTATACTCCTTCAATTCTGATTTTTTCCAAAGAATGATTGTTTGCTTGCAAGTCTGTTTTAAAATCAAAAGCTTCATGAAAATAGTTAGTAATAACCAAAAATGGAGCCTTTTATTTGATAACAGTAAGTGATCAAAATGTCAAAATATTTCAGTGAACATAGCAGATAAACTCAGATTCTTTCTTTATTTATCAGTGGGCTTTGGTTTGCCTAGATTCCTAAGATAATCAAAACATAACCAAAAGTATTCTATAATAATGTTAATATCATATAGATATACACAGAACAAACAACAAATTTTATTTATCTAAAATGCTAGAAAGGAAAGGAACTAGACTCGAAATTGGGCCAGTGGATCAGGCCCAGCAGATCTACAGGCAACGGCAATTGTCAACCAACAAAGGATCCTAGACTGAAACTTAGGCTTGAGTTCCAAAGAACTCAGCAGACCCAGTTCAATCATGCATATAAAAAGTCCATTAGTGAAATCAATATGAGTCAAACAAAACAAGATAACAAAGAGTAAACGAGATTAAAGAATATAGTGAAACCAATTCATTTGTATTAATCCGAAAGAGATTAATAGAGTTAGTGATTAGAAGATTAAAGCAAAAGCTTATCCATGGATAAGATACCCTATGAATCCATGACACTTCAGAGTTCATAAGGGTCTTACGGACCCGAGCAATACTTGTGTCAGGGAAGGGCATCTTAACCACAAACTAGGCCCCATCCCAAATATCCTTAATCACTCACACTTACTCTTCCCCAAAGGTTTAGATACAAATGAGGTATTCACTTCAAAAATTAGTGTGAGAGCAGCAGTAGACACACATGGTTCAAATACACAAAGTTCAGAAGCTATAGCGAATGAACACTTCAGCATTACACCATTAACCTTAAGGTCAGCATCCAAACACAAGGAGGCAAACTACTGCAAGTATTCATAACATCTAGTGATACCGATATCTATAACATGCATCAAGGTCACTTAAAGAGGCTGTCACACAGATACTAAACAAAGGAGATTAATGGCAAACTTATCAGTAAACTGGTCCAAGTTCAGGGTTACCTAATTGAGTGATCTGTGAATGATATAAGAAGACATATGCACTAATCTTATTACTTCTACTAGGCATAACATTTTAGGACCTTTATCTAAGTCTACAGAACATCAACAGTCATTGCAGTAGTATTCAGAATAGTCAAGAATGAGCATGTTCATGATTAGGGCCCTTCTCCACTAAAGACCCATACTAACAACTTTGTTCAACCAAGTGAAGACATCAAAAGGCCAGGTGGTTAGTCTTAATCTAATCCAAGTTTAATTGGATTAGTCAAGAATGAGCATGTACATGATTAGGGCCCTTCTCCACTAAAGACCCATACTAACAACTTTGTTCAACCAAGTGAATACATCAAAAGGCCAGGTGGTTAGTCTTAATCTAATTCAAGTTTAGTTGCATGATTACTAGTGTATCAGATTCTTAATCAACATTCAGATTCATAACTGAATCTTTATAGATAAATGATATCAACCAGATATGGAAAAGTGTTTATTTTAACAAGGTAAACAAGTATTGATGGATTTGTTTAAGCTCATAAGTGACAACAATAAATTCCTCATTATAGATTCTATATCACTCAAACTTGTTAGGTCATTAAAGCCAGTAGGATACAACCATTCTTTGCAAAACAGTTTCAAATGAAGAACACAGTAGTAGAAGCATGAAACTTCCTCAGATGAAATACATGTAAGGATTTAAAATCATCATTGAACAAACACAAATATAGGGGTAACATAAATTACTCAAACCTATACACGGTGATGTTTCTAAAGAGTTACAAGATTGCAGGACATATCAAATGAGAAGATAACATAATAACTAAGATAATGAATTTATTACAGGAGTCATTAGTGTGTACAACAGACATGATTCCAATAATAGATTATTTAGTCAAAATAGATGAGTTAAATGTGTGACATGGAAAACTTATGATGAAGATCATTTTTTAATTAATCAATAGGTGGTATAATATTAATAATCCAAGAATTAATGTAACACAGATTTAGTAGACATAAACTCTCAACAGGATATTAGAAAAGTCTAAGAAACAACTTAATCAAGCTACCTAAACATGGTAGTACAGCTGACAAAACACACATAGAAACATCAAAAGACTTCTAGATAATGTCAAAAGTTCAGCATAATTCATATCATTCACTACGGGAAATGTTATCAAGTTAAGCCATGAATTTCATTAACACAAATTAACTATCAATACTAGAACAATCATAATTTATCAAGAGAACAATCAAGTTTAATCGATGAGAATAACAGAACATATTAAACAATCACAAACTACTAACATATGTCATGAACGAAGGATAATCAATAGAGAGGATATTATAAACACCAAACAATACAAATAATTAAAGAAAGAGGGAGGGTCAGTGTACACTGACCTTCTGCTGGGCAGCAAACTAAACAAGAGCTTCTTTCTTAGTCGTTTAGGAATCCAAACCCTATGTACATAGAATGAAGCTCAAGCAGAAATGAAAGAGGAAAAGAGAAGTTAGGAGAAACTACTGGAAACTAAATTTAGCAAAAAGAAGTTTTGAACTTTTTGATTTTTGAGTGTATTGATATTGTAACGACCCGGCCAGTCGTTTTGAGTAATGTAGCCCTATTCCCACATTTATTGCTTATTCTATGATAATTTTTTGGTATGTGACCTGCCGGGGTAGTTGGATTGATTTCAGGATATTTCAGAATGAATTAGGACACTTAGTCCCAAGGTTGGAAGCCTAAGTTGAAAGAGTTGACCACATGTTGACTTGTATATAAATGACTCCGGAATGGAGTTTTCATGGTTCTGATAGCTCCGTTTAATAATTTTAGACTTAGGAGTGTGTCCGGATATTGATTTGGAGGCCCATAGGTCATTTTGACTTGAATTGGCGAAAGTTGAAAAAATAGAGGTTGAAGAGTTGAAAAGTTTGACCGAGAGTTGACTTTGTTGTTACCGAGCTCAAATTTTGGTTTCAGAGGCTGGAATAGGTCCGTTGTGTCATTTATGACTTTTGTGCAAAATTTGAGATTAATTAGAGTTGGTTTGATAAGATTCGGCATCGATTGTAGAAGTTGGAAATTCATTAGTTTTATTAGGCTTGAATTGGGGTACGATTCGTATATTTGATCTTGTTTGATGAGATTTGAGACCTCGACTAAGTTCGTATGATATTTTAGAATATGTTGGTATGTTTGGATGGGGTCTCGAGGGCCTCGGGTGTGATTCAGATCAAGTTCAGACTCATTTTGGACTTTGTTGGTGTCACGCCCCGTCCCTGAGAAGCGCGACCGGCGCTCAACCAAGTGAACTCGGCCGAGCAAGCCTGTTAGATACTTTCTACCCAAATTAACCCATGATCAAGAAAATACGTGATTTCATTAATTATACAGTAGGGATCTCATTCATACAATCCTAAATCATTTTATTAGTCATTGCGCCTTTAAGTCTCAAAATACACATTTCTTATAGTTCAAGTGGAACAAGTGATCAAACACTACTTGTTAAATATTTCCAACACCCATATACAACCCACATAGTATCTACGGAGCCTCTAAAGATACAAAAGAGAGTAAAGATGGTGCCAACGACAACGCCCCGGCTATACCTCAAAAACAAAGTGACCATGATATAACTAAAAGGTACAATACATGACCCCGGAATGAAATGGGGCTCACCGAGTCCGCTGAGAAGAGGATGTAGCACTATCTGAGATCCGCACTATCTGCTATGTAATGACCTGCATCCATTTAAAGATGCAGCGCCCCTAGCGAAAGGGACGTTAGTACCGTCGAATAGCATTAGTATGTATATCTAAACACCAACTCAATAGAATGAATAATAATACAAGAGGGATAATCAAGAGTTCGATAAGGGCTTCAAATAATAGTAAAACAACAAGTTAAGGATCATATACATTTTCAAGATAATTTCCATTTAATATCGATATTCCACAATTCCCAATACCTCCGTATTCTTACCCGGAGTCGGTTCTCGGCCAGATCGGCTAGGCCATCTTATTTGAGACATTACCACAATTTCATTATAATTTCCGGCACAGTACCACCATGTGTGCGGCATGGCGTCCGATCACGGCCCGATCGGCTATGCCATCTCATTTGAGACATTACCATAATTTCACTCACAATACCACATTGTTCTTACACGGAGTCCGATCTCGGCCCGATCGGCTAGTCCATATCATTTGAGACATTACCTTCTTCAGTCAATCATCTCACATCGAACTTCTTTCATATACTTTTAATTCATTGGCACTAGTGATTACGATTACAAAGTCATTCTTGGCACTTGGCCGTATTTCATAGTTCCAGTTCCCTTTTTCACCTTCAAATATCATTATCATTATCGTCATCAATAGGCTTTCCCATTCAAGACCTTAATTCACATATGAGCAATTTGGGAAATCTCAGGCACATAGGGGCCTTTCATACAATTTGGAAAAATAACCTTTATTTCAATCTTGACATGAAGTCTTAACATTCCTAACATATATTCCACATTTTGAACATATTCTCAAATGGCAAGATGACATGACGAACCATTTAGCATATACATTGAACAAACATCCTTCAACACAACCACATTAGGAAAAGCCAATTCAATAATGATCAAGGACTTACTCCAATTACATGAACACCATGGGATTTGATTCAAAGAAGAGGGGGGGGGGGGGGGGGGAGAGTTTAGCCAACATACCTTAATTGAGCTTCTTAAAACTCTAAGATGTTCCGGACTATTTGCAACTTCAATATATTTTAGCAATATAACAAAATTAAACCAAGATTAGGAAGATGAGCATGGTTTTGGCTCATTTGAGCATATTATCAAACACTAGGTGTGCATCAATATTTGAAGGCTCTTTTGTGGAAGATTCCGTCATTTTCCAACCCACTCTCTACCATTATTAGATCACAATCTTCCCACATACTACAAGGATACATGCATGCAAGGTAAGCACTCTCATCCCCATGAATTACCTTACTAATGGCCCATTCTAGTTACATTTTGAAATTAAGAGTTTGGGTGGTAGAATCTTACCTCTTATGAAGAAGACCTAGGTGCCTCTCTTGATAATCTTCAAGATTTAAGTGAGAATTGAAGAACAATTTGATGAAGATCACTTCTCCCTCTAGGACCCTTCTCTCACTCAAAAAATATCAAAATATATCGGGTTTAAAAACCCAAAAATGGAGCTCCAGAACAAGGTCTGGGATCACATATGCAATCGTATAATCAATATGTGGATCGCATATCGGTCGCATAATTGCTGACCAAAATGACCAAAAATCTGTCTATTTCTGCGGTCACTATGCGGTCCGCATAACTATTTTGCGGCCGCATAATGCACCACAGATCAATTATGCGGTCGCATAGTCGACCGCATAATTCCTTCCAGACTGACCCTCTAATGCCTCACTTTTGCGGCCATTATGCGGCCCGTAGAGTATTTCTGCAATCCACAAACACATGAGCCTAGTCCGGCACCATGAAACATTATTTCTCTTTTGCAAAATTTTACGGGGCCTTACAGTTGGATTGCTGATATTTGTGTTTCTATCTTCCTCTGTCGCAATCACGAGAAGAGGGACGCGATCACGTAGAGTCTTTTCTGGTAGCTGGGCACTTGTTCTATGCGTTTGCGGTATGGTGGACGTGATTACAGAGTGCTGAGATTCTGTGTTACGCGAATGCGGGTGTATGAACGGTTCGAAACGAAGGTAGGTGAGGTCTGGGATTCAAACGCGTTGTATTTCGTGGTCGCGTTAGTAGGTACGTGATCGTGTAGGTATGGAAGTTGGGTCACCACATTTGTGAGCTTGATGATGCTTTCGCGTAGAAGGGTTTTTGTCCCGTTAAGACTTTGTTCTTCACGATCGCGTGGATTTATCTGCGATCTCGATGTGTAATCACTGGGTAGACTATTAAAATATCAAAATCGAGGGTTTGAACCCATTTCTCATATTTTGAGCTAGAAACCTCGGATTTGGGCGATTCTTGAAGGAATTTTCAAGGAGTTAATTGGGGTAAGTGATTCTAACTCGGATTTGGTTAATATACATGAATCTATCATTGTTTTTACCATTTAATTAGTGTTTTGGGTTGAAAACATTGGGAAATGTTTGTAAAACTTCATAGACTATAATTTGAGGATTTGAAGGTCGAGTTGAGATCGAAATTGAGTAAATTTGGTATGGTTGGACTCGCTGTTGAATGAGTTTTTGGATATGTTAATTTTGTCGGATTCCGAGATGTGAGCCCGGGGTTGACATTTTGGGTTGAATTTTTGACTTTTGTTAAAGAACCTAGCTATATCATATGGAATTGATTCCTATCACTTGTGTTAGTTGTATTAAGTTTTAAGTTTGAAGGGATAATTAATTATGGAAGATTATAGAAAATACTTATATGACTCTTGTAAATTGAGTCATGATACAAAATGATATTTTGGAAATATACAGAATATTTTGTAAAATATGAGGACAAAATTGGGTATCAACACACCTTGAACAATCTTGACCATCTTAATTTAAGCTTTCTGCGGAAGAGTTTGAGCTTTGAATTGAATAAGTGCATCTTCTAACCTGGCTCAAAGTTAGATGGCTTAATGTGCCTGTAATGTCATCTCTAGTTTTCTCCTTGTAGAGTTTGGCATTATCATAAGTATGCAACCTGAACTCGTCTAGCTCGTTCAGTTACAATAGGCTTTTGTCACCCCCTGCTTCTATATCTATATTTAATTTTTTTACAGCCTAGTAGTCTTTGTGTACCAGCTCAACAGGTAAGTCGCACGCTTGCTCATATGGAGCTTGTACAATAAGGTACCAATCAATATCTTGTAAACAATTCTTTATTCCCACAAGGCATCATATAGTTTCACAACCCAATCTTTTTTGTTCATGCTTACTTTCTTCTCGAAAATTTATTTCACCTCTCTATTTGACACTTCAACCTGTCCACTCATCTATGGGTGATATGTAGTTGTGATCTTGTGGCAAACTCCATATTTTTGTAGAAGTTTATTCAACAGCATGTTACAGAAGTGTGACCCTTCGTCACTGATTAAACCCCATGGTTCTAAACCTTTCAAATATGTTCCTTCTCACAAATTTATCCACCACCTTTGCATCATTGATAGGGAAGGTAATTACTTCTATCCACTTTGACACATAATACATTGCTAGAAAAATATACTTGTTCCCTCGAGATAATGGGAGTGGTCCATTAAAACTAATGCCTTAAACATCAAAGATCTTAACTTCTAGAATGTTGGTCAGTGGAATCTCATGCCTTTTTGTATTTGTCCCTATCCTCTGATATTGATCATACTTCTTCATGAATACAAGTGTATCCTTGAATAGCGTGGACCAATAAAACCCTGAATGGAAAACCTTAGTAGTTGTTTTGTCTCCTCTATGATGGCCACCATAGGGTGAGGTGTGGAAATCGTACATGATTTGATCCACTTCTTTTTCCAAAATGTACCTCCGTATTAGCTGGTCAGTACACTATCTATATAAGAATATCCCAAAATAGAAGTTCACATCATATAGGAACAGTTTCTTGCCTTCAAAAGGCATCTCCAGAGGTAATACTTTTTGCTCACTATGAAGTTCACATAATCTGCATACCAAGGTGCATGCTCCTATGTGATGGAAAAAAGTTGGTCATCTGGGAATATTTTATTATTTTTTCCCTTTCTTTTACATGCTCATGGTTATCCAACCTCAACAAATGATCAACTACTTGGTTTTCTATGCCTTTTCGATCTTGTATCCCATAGTCAAATGCCTGCAATAACAAAACCCGCATGATTATTATGGACTATGACTTTAGTTCCCACCCAGTAAGCTCAAAATTTATCTAATGCCTACACAATAGCCAACAACATGTTTTCTATGGTTGTGCACTTCATTTGTCCATCATCAAGGGTCTTGCTTGCATAATATATGGAATGAAACATCTTATTTTTCTTAGGCCAAATATTGCTCCAACAATAAAGTCACTCACATCATACATTAGCTCATATGGTAAGGACCAATCTGGTATGATCATGATCAGTGCATCCATCAATCACTTTTTTAGCTCTTCAAGTGCTTTTATATAAGCTTTGTCAATGTTGAATACCACATGTTTTCTAGCAACCTGCACTTAGGAGTATCAATTTAGAAAATTCTTTAATAAAATGCATGTAAATACCTACATGTCCTAAGAATCTACGAACATCCTTCACAGAAGTTAGTGGTGTCAGTCTCTCAATCGCTTCGACCTTCGCCTTGTATAATTCAATCCCATGTTTCGAAACTCTATGACTCAAAAGAATTCTCTCTTGCACCATAAAGTGACAATTTTTTCAATTGAGAACTAGGTTTGTGAGCACCGTTTCCAAGTTCTTCACGACATCATAGGATGACCGGAGGACCAAATATTAATCCATAAAGACTTCTACAAATTTATACCATATCGGTAAAGATGGCCATCATTCATTTCTGAACAGTTATTAGTGTATTTCATAGTCTAAACAACATTCTCTTGAATGCAAAACTGCCATAAGGGCATTTGAATGTCATTTTTTCCTGATCTTCTGGGGCTATGATGATCTGGTTATAAGCCAAGGAAGCAATAATACTCATGTCCTGCTAGCCTATCCTACATATGATCAATGAAAGGAAGGCGAAAATGATCATTGCGTGTAGCCTTGTTGAGCTTTTTGTAGTCAATACATACCCTTCATTTTGTGACCATTCTAGTGGGTATCAACTCATTAAGCTCATTTGCTACAACCATCATTCCCCCCTTTTAGGAACACACTGAATCGAACTCACCCAATCACTATTTAAGATGGGAAAAATAATTCCAGCATCAAACCACTTGATAAATTACTTCTTTACTATATCTATCGTGGTGGGATTCAACTTTCTTTATTATTAAACACTCGGTTAATGTCCATCCTCTCGAATAATTTATGCATGCAGAATGATGGATGTTTTAATATCTGTAATGGTCCACCCTATGGATCACTTATGCTCTCTGACTACTTGTAATAACCTGTTTTCTTGCTTATTGATATGATGAGTAGTTACCAGTTTCTACATGTTTCTATTATCATTAGTAGTGTTGTAAAGTTTGGGATGAGAATCTATTTGAGTTTGGGTGTTTGACCGGTACTGAGTTTGGTGACGAGCTATGTTATGACCATGAAGTATGGATAGAGAAATGAATAATATGAGATATATCTGTGGTTGTGTTTCAATAGTTCATTTATGACTTGATAGCGGTTATTGAGGTTGATACAGTAAAGGTACTTATGAGAATCAGCTTTTGGAAAGATGTTCTAGATATTGAAGTTGAGTTTGAAAGCTTACAAGCAGAGATCGAGAGAGAAGATCTTTAGTCGAGATATGATAGTGGATTGATATGTATGGTGTGACACGGTATCACTTGCGAAAATGTTTAGGATGGGTTTGTTAAGCTATTTGATAGTTTTGGAATGACTCTTGGTACGTTCGAAGATGAATGTATGTTTAAATGGGGGAGAATGTACTAACCCAATTGGTCTTTCTGTGTTTTGGCGCTCTGTTTTGCGATTCGAGACTTCGAGCAGGTCCATTTGATGCTTTATATGTGTGCGTAGTTGGTTTCAATTTTGGAGAGGGTTCAAGAGAGTTTTGGATGAAGAATTCTCATTTGAAAGCTTTAAGTTATCAAAGTTGACCAATGTTTGACTTTTGACTTAATGACCCCCCCTCCCCCATTGGTGATTTGATGAGTTTGTTACCTTCATATGATAATTTTTTACTTGTACGTATATGTTTTTTGGTCTCGGATGACCGGAGATCATTTCGGAACTTCTATTCGAAAGTTATAAATGTAAGTTATGAATATTTGAATCTTTTAGTTTTGATGCTTGATTCTTGAATTGTGATGTTGATTTGATGTTTTGAGTTGATGAGTGAGTTCGTGTAAGGTTTATATACTTGTTCGAAAGTTTGGATTGGGCCCCGAGGGGCTCGAATAAGTTTTTGAATTAGTTTCAGGCCGGTTTGGTAAGTCTTGCAATTGGTGGTGTTGTTGTTATCGCAATTCCGAAGAATAGATCGAAAATGCGAGGAACTGATTTGTGAATGCCACCTCGCATTTGCGAGGTGTGGGAAGGAGAGCTTCACAATTTCAATGTTCGCAATTGCGACTTACCCGTCGCATCTGCGATATCTGTGACTTAGGAGGTCCTTTGAAATTACGAACACTTGTTCGCCTTTGCAAGGTGCAAAATTGCGATATCTGCAATGGGGTTATAAGAGAAGGGTTCCGAGATTAGCTCATTTTATTCCATTTTTTACGCCTAAACTTCATTAGGGGCGATTGCTTGAGCGCATTATCTTTTCAACTTCAAAGGTTAGTAACCTAAACTTGTTTTTGATGTATTTATATTATTTTTCATAGATTTTTATCCCTAAATTTAGGATTTTAAAGAGTAGAAATAGGCTTTTTGGGTAGTAACTTAAGATATGAATTTTTGTAGATTTAGACCTTGATTTGAGGCCGGATCTCGAAACAAATCACATATTTGAATTCAGGGATAAATGAGTAATCAGGATTCGGTCTTTATTTCAGATTTCGACCAAGTGGGCCCGGGTTCTTTTTGTTGACTTTTGAGATTTCATCTAAGATTAAAGCTTTATTAACTGTGGATATTTCCTTTAGCATTATTTGACTTTTCTATATGATATTTGACTAGGTTTTGATCGTTTTGAGGAGTATTTTAAAAAGAAAAGTGGTTTTGGGTTGTTGAACTTATTTCTAAATGAGGTAAGTGTCTTGCCTAGCTTTGGTTAGAGAAAATTTGTCCTAATAAATGATATTGGTTTTTACATGTGGGGTTGATGTATATGCGAGGTGACAAAAATATATGCATGTGCTGAAGTTTTTCATGCTCGGTGTAGATTCTAGATTACTTTACACCTTGTTGGATTGTGTGTACTTCTTGGCTTATGCTTCGCTTGATTTCTATGATAACATAAGCACAATTATCCATGCTATACATCGTATTTTAGCTTATGATATCTTAATTGAACGTGATGGACTATTCTTGAGATTATTAATACACTCGATTTAGCTGAGGTTATATTCATATCATGAACATATACATATATCCGTTAATCGTGTGATACTTGAGTTTCCATATTCATGCTAAGGATCATGCTTACGTTTTGTTGAGATGTTTGGACATTATGATTCATTAAATGTTGGCTCGCCTAATGGTGCAAAAGTTATGATCATGTCTCACATAGAATATTATACCTAATCACTCTTCTAGATGTTAATTATGTTTCCTAAAACTTGCTTGGTACTGATTTATATATGCTTGGTGAGGAAGAGTGTATTGCACGAAAGGTATTTCCGTGCTTGTGAGGAAGAGTGATATATGCACGAAGGGTGTTTCAGTACTTCTTGACATTATTATTATTGAACAAAGGGTTTCTCCATGCTTGGTGAGAAAAAGTGATATAATACTACCACGAAGGTTTGTCCATGCAAGTGAAGATGAGAGTTTCATGGCATGAAGGGTGTTTCCGTGTAGGCGCGACAAGAGACATGCATTATATTATGTTATTGTAACACCCCAAAACATTTCGAAGTACTTAAGTGTAAAGCCCGGTAAAATATGCAAGGAAAATAATGTTTTATGGTGCCGGACTAGGCTTATGTGTTTGAGGATTGTAAAAATTCTTTTGGGTTGAACAATGCACCGAAAAGTAAAGGAAACTTTTTGGCGGAAAAGTGCATTTCTGCGGTCCACTATGCGACCGTAGAATCACTCTGCGGATCGCATAATGGCCGCAGAGTGAGGAAGTTAATGGGGTTAGTTGGAAGCAATTATGTGGTCGACTATGCGATCGCATAACTATTATGCGGTGCACTATGCGACCGCAAAATAATTATGCGGACCGCATAGTGACCGCAGACTCAGACTGATTTTTGGTCATTTTGGACACCAATTATGCGACCGATATGCGGTCCGCATAACCATTATGCGGTCACATATGCGATTGCAAAACCTGTTCCGGAGCTTCATTTTTGGGTTTTTAAAACCTGACCCTATTTCGTTAAATACACTCTTTGGGCCATTTTTGAGACATAATCTGATATTCTAGAATGAGAGAGAGTGCCCTAGAGTGAGAAGGTATTCTTCAATAATATTTCTTCAATTATTGCTCAACTTTTGGAAGATTAAGAAGGGAAGCTCACTAGGTCTTCATCCTAGAGGTAAGATTCTACACCCTAAACCCTAATTTCAAAATTATCTAAAAATGGGTAACTAGCAAGAAATTTTTTGGACTTGAGAGTTATTTATTTTACATGCATGTGTTATCAAAAGGGTGTAGGAAGATTGTTGAGCTAAAAATGGTAAAGATTGGGTTGTAGGATGATGGAATGCTCCATAATAGGACCTTAGAACCTTAATGCACACTTAGTGGTTGATAAAATGCTCAAATGAGCTCGAACCATGATCATCTCCTAATTTTGATTCAATTTGTGATATTTCTACAATAGATTGAAGTTGCTAAGAATTCTAGAACATTTAAAGTGTAAGGAAGCTCAAGTGAGGTATGTTGGCTAAACTCTTCTCTTAGAATTGAATCCCACGATATTCATGTAAATTATGTAAGTCCGAGTGATTTATTATGAGACTGGCCATTCCGAGTAAGATTGGGTTGAGAGATATATATTCAACCAGCATCCTAATACTTTATTCATGTTATGTTACCAATTGAGGATGTGTTAAAATACGGGCTGTGCATTAATAATGTTTTGACTTTAAGTCAAGTTCAAATGAAGGCTATTATGCCAAATTTTGTGAAATATCTCTATGTGCCTTAGACTCTAAATTGCTCACATGTGTACTACACACCTTGATTTGAATTGTATTTATTGTTGACGATGATAATGATATTTGAAATTGATAAGGTGAGTAGGAAATACTGAATATGGCCAACGTGTCAAGAATGATCTTATAATTATTGTCATTAGTGCTAATGAAATAAAAATATGTGAAAGTAATATGAAATACGATGATTGATATAAAAGGTTGATGTCTCAAATAAGACGGCCCAGTCGATCAGGTCGTGATCGGACACTATACAGTACACATGGTGGTGATTGTACAGAAAATTGTAATTAAAATAGCAATTGTGGTTGATATCCCTAATGGATAGCCTAGCCGATCGGGTCGTGATTGGACTCCGTGCTACAGATGGTGGTATTAGTATTGAAAACAATTGTCGTTGATGTCTATAATGAGATGGCCTAGCCAATCGGGTCGTGATCAAACTCCGTGCTAAGAGTACAGTGGTATCGGTTTTGTGAATAATGGTATTGTGGACAATGGTATGTCGATACTAAAAATCTCCCAATGTGATATATGGAAATTAATTTGAACACTGTCTTGATCCTAAATTTAGGTTTGATGTTAATTAAGGCTTTCATTGATATTATGATAATCTTGTTTGTATTATTTGTCATTCTATTGAGAGGCTGTTTAGTTATACATACTAGTGCTATTCGACAGTACTAACGTCCCATTTTGCCGGGGGCGCTGCATCTTTAAATGGATGCAGGTGGTTCCACAACAGGAGATATTGATCAGTGATAACAGTACACCTTCTTCCTAGTTGACTTGGTGAGCCCCACTTCATTCCGGGGTCATGTATCTCTTGTACTTTGTGTATTCGGTTTGAGGTATAGCCGGGGCCTTGTTGTCGGTATTATCATTGTACTCTTCTTTATCTATAGAGGCTCCGTAGACATAGTGTGAGTTGTGTATTGGTGCTGGGGAAGACAAAATATGTTATGTTGTGGTTGTATTACTTGTCCATTGAGACTTTAAAAATGATGAAGCTATTGGTAATGAATTAGTATTGTAGACGTGAACACCATTTTGTCTAATTAATGAAAATATGTATTATCTCCATTTGTGGATGAGTTTGGGTAGAATGAAATCTAACAGGCTTGCTCGGTTGGATTCACTCGGTTGAGCGTCGGTCACGCTCCTCGGTTTTGGGGCATGACAGTTATCATTCCCTCACATATACATTATACCTTTTACCTTGGTTGTCATTGTTGCACCTATGCCTCTATCTTGTTTGTTGTTGTTATGTATATGCCTTCTATCATATTTGCTATTATTCAATCTATGCATTTTATCTTGTGTTGTCACATATATGCCTCCTACCTTGATTTGTTATTGTTACATCTATATCCTCTATCTTGCTTCTTATTGTTATGTACATGCTATTTATCCTGTTGATACTGTTATTCACGAGTCTTCTACCGTGCTTGCTACTTCGTCTATGATATGCTAAAATTACACCTAAATAAATAGTGTAAGGCGGTCGATGTCAAATATAATAACCCAACTAGGTTGGGGTCGAATCCCACAGGGAATAAGTGAGAAAAGTTTACTTGAATAGTGTGAAACTTGACTTAAGTCGTAATCCTACTCCGTTAGCTTAAAATAGAGTGTTATAATTATGAGCTATCGAGAAAACTATTTTGTTATGAGAATGTAATTAATTTGATTAAGGAAACCAAGGTTGTGTCCCCGTCAATGGAATGTAACGCTATCAGTATTAATATGATATATTTCTAATGGAAGGTCTTTTGATATGCAAATGGTTTCTAAGTGACTACCCAATATTTTCCAATAGTTGGATAATATTTTCTCTTTATGATTTTTCCAAATATAAAAGAGTTGCAATTAAGAATAACCAATTTATTTCAAATAGAACCCACTTATTCCAAGCGATTCTATTAAACAAGGTTTAAAGCCTTGAGTTTTTGATATTCAAATCTACCAAACTCTAACCCACTTTTCCAAGTAAAGATAGAGTGAAATGGAATTAGTTAATGTTTGCAACCACTAACAATAAATGAAGCATAGGAAATGAATAAATATCAACCAACCATTATATATATATATATTCAATGGTAAACACCCATTAACATTACACCCATTTAGGGTCCACAACCTTAGTATTTCAAAACTAGCTACTCATACTAGAATCCAAGAACAAAGCAATAAATGAAGTCATAAAGCTTACAAAGATACAAAATTCTTTCTTCAAAAGCTTCCAAAACAATGGTGTATTCAATGCTCTAAGAGTAGCCTCCTTTTCAGACCAGATGTCCTACAAAAAACCTAGTAAATCTATTTATATTAGGCCAAAAGTCGGGGTCATATTTAGACAAAAATGCCCCATCATAACACATCTGCGACCACAGAATAGATCACAGATCATGTATGCGGTCCGCAGAATTACAAAGTCGCCGCATAATTGCATGCACAGTTGCCCAGTTCCGCATCGCATATCCATTATGTTGTCCGCATATTGATTATGCGACCGCAGATTGCGTCACAAAAAGGGGTCTCACCGAATCTCATTTGCACTTATGCGGTCATTATGCGGTCCGCAGAAGAGTTATACGACCGCATAATAGATCGTATATTTCTCTCTTCAAGAGCTGGACCACCTGCTTCAGTCTGCGGTTGGTTTACGGCTCGCACAACACTTCTGCGGTCATAGACCTATCGCATTTCTGCCCTTCTGTAGGCACCAAAATGCGACGACTCTACGGACCGCAAACCAGTTATGCGGGCCACAAAGATCGTCGTCCTTAGCCAAAATGTCGACCCACTCAAATTTTAGAGCTTCTAACACCCAAATTCAGACATTGCACACCTATGACATGGAAAACTTTCCCACCCTGTTCTTTACTCCTATTATGCAGATTAAATTCTTGAAACACAGTTTACCGCCAACACCAATTTCCCCCCAAACAATGATTCTTACACCAATTATGCACACATTGATACCCACAACAAGGGATTGAGAAGAAGGGGAAAAGGAGATGCAAACACATGTTCTTCTTCAACATAATTAAGCAAGAGAGGGAGGAACATTTACATACCAGATATCTGAACAATTGAAGAATTTGTTCTGAGATACAAACCGGGTGACCTCTTTTTGTGCAATTCCGTTTATCTTTTTGTGATTTTGTGTAGTTAAGCCGATGAATTTAGTCTTTTCTTGTTCTTTTTTTTTGTCTTGTTCATCTCATTTGTGTTGTGTGGTGCTTGTGTGTGAGTGAGAGTGAGGGTGTGCGACTGAAATACGGAGGAGATTAGGGTCTAATACCTGGGAGTTCTGCGGTGGAAAAGTGGATCGCATAACACATTATGGAATCGCATATGTGTTATGCGACGAGTTAGTGACGACTTGGCTAAGATTCACTTCGTGACGCATTCTGCGGTTGCATAATTGTTATGCGGGCCGCAAAAATAGAACTCCCACCGCATTTTGGAGGACCAAAATTGCATTTTCTTCTGAGTGTGTTTGCGACCACTATGCGGTCCGCAAAGCCATTATACGACCGCATAGTTGTTGCAGACCACATGTCCTTCTTTCCTTTATTCTTCTCAGTCTTTGCTTGATGAAGAAAATTTTATCCCGGAGCTCTGACTTCTTGCTTTACAGGAACCATTTAACTAGGAAAGCTTGAACGAGTTCGGGCCAAGTATGATTGGAATTAGGTGGTAGATTTTGGATCATGTCCTTGCTTGTCCAATTAGTGAGTACTTGAATACCCTCAGCCTTAGGGCATCATATGAAACATCATTCTACTTGTGCATCACACACACACCTAAGAAGTTTCTGAGATGTTGTGTCGGATCATCATCGGTGAAATTTCTGAAAACCCCCTTTGCTTTGAGCATTAGGATTAGACCGTGTTTCACCTTGAAGGTGGCAACATCAACTATTGGAGGGACAATGGTATTTGTATCCTCAATATACTCATCTATATCTGCAAAAGGGTTCTCTTCTTCTAACTTGGCCATGCTTACCTAGTAACACCAAGCAAAACAAGCAAAGTGTGATGGAATAGAAGAAGACGTAAAGTAAAGCACACACTAAATAGTAATTTCAAAATCGTATTCCCCGTCAACGGTGCCAAAATTTGATATGCTAAAATTACACCTAAATAAATAGTGTAAGGCGATCAAAGTCAAATATAATAACCCAACTAGGTTGGGGTCGAATCCCACAGGGAATAGGTGAGAAAAGGTTACTTGAATAGTGTGAAACTTGACTTAAGTCGTAATCCTACTCAGTTAGCTTAAAATAGAGTATTATAATTATGAGCTATCGAGAAAACTATTTTGTTATGAGAATGTAATTAATTTGATTAAAGAAACCAATGTTGCGTCCCCATCAATGGAATGTGATGCTATCGGTGTTAATATGATATATTTCTAATGGAAGGTCCTTTGATATGCAAATGGTTTCTAAGTGACTACCCAATATTTTCCAATAGTTGGGTAATATTTTCTCTTTATGATTTTCCCAAATATAAAATAGTTGTAATTAAGAATAACCAATTTATGCCAAATAGAACCCACTTTTTCCTAGGCGATTCTATTAAACAAGATTTAAAGCCTTGAGTTTTTTATATTCAAATCTACCAAACCCTAACCCACTTTTCCAAGTAAAGATTGAGTGAAATGGAATTAGTTAATGTTTGCAACCACTAATAATAAATGAATCATAAGAAATGAATAAATATCAACCAACCATTATATATATATATATTTAATGGTAAACACCCATTAATATTATACCCATTTAGGGTCCACAACCTTAGTGTTTAAAACTAGCTACTCATACTAGAATCCAAGAACAAAGCAATAAATGAAGTCATAAAGCTTATAAAGATACAAGATTCTTTCTTCAAAAGCTTCCAAAATAATGGTGTATTTAATGCTATAAAAGTAGCCTCCTTTTCAGACCAGATGTCCCACAAAAGCCCTAGTAAATCTATTTATATTGGGCCAAAAGTCGGGGTCAAATTTAGACAAAAATGCCCATGCAGAACACATCTGCGACCACAGAATGGGTCGTAGATCGTGTATGCGGTCCGCAGAATTACAAAGTCGCCGCATAATTGCATGCCTAGTTGCCCAGTTCCCCGTCGCATATCAATTATGCGGTCCGCATATTGATTATGCGACCGCAGATTGTCGCAAAAAGGGGTCTCGCAGAATCTCATTTGCACTTATGCGGTCATTATGCGGTCCGCAGAAGCGTTATGTGACGGCATAATAGACCACATATTTCTCTCTTCAAGAGATGGACCACCTGCTTCAGTCTGTGGTTGGTTTGCGGCTCGCACAACACTTCTGCAGTTGCAGACCTGCTGCATTTCTGCCCTTCTGTGGGTTTTTATCTTCTTTTCCGTGTTCTTAGTTCTTTAAGTCTGCAAAACACAAAAACTTGATAAGAAATAACTAAAAATTCTTTAAAAGACGAGTTAAAGTCTATGTAATTAGTATCAGAAATGCTGAATTTCTACGGCACATCAGTCTACATGCCTTCTACCTTGTGTTCTACTATCATCTACATGCTTTTTACTTACTTGTTCTTGTTACGTTTATGTCTTCTACCTTGGTTGCTATTGGTACATCTATGTCTTCTATCTTACTGTTTCTGTTAGTTATATGCCTTTTACTTGATTTGGTATTGTTATACTTATGCTTGGTAAGGATGAGATAAATGCACGACGAGATTTCTGTGTCATTTGATTTGACATACATACATATATACATATTCTTGGTGAGGATAAGATAAATGCACGAAGGGTGTTGTGCCATTTGATTTGATATCGTGTATATACTCCTTATATTAATGAGGATTTGTGGATATGGCTTATGTTGCTTTACAAATGTCGTTGCTTTCTTGCATATTTGCTTTATTGAGAAAGGTTTGCTTGTTATATTTTTGAAACATGCTTGTTAATGAGTATCTTTTGACTTAAAAACCTCACCACTATTTCATCGAGGTTAGTCTAGATATTTACTGAGTATATGGGGTCAGTTGTACTCATACTGCACTTCTGCACCTTGCATGCATATTTTAGAGTTATGCGGCTATGGAGTCCGGGGATGAGCATTGAAGATTTCAGCTTTCCAGCCATTAGCTATCATCTTGTTCATGACAGCATAGAATTGTAATCCTGTTGATGTATTTTCAAATTGATGATGTATTTCTTCTTGCCAATATTATAAAATTCTAAATCTTAGTTGGCCATGATTTGTACTACCGGATTTTGGGGTAGATGCACTTATATTTGTCCTCTTACTTCTTTATTTTATTGATGATATTCGATCTGGATGGTAATGTGTGTTAGTTGGCTTACTTAGCATTCGGGTTAGATGCCATCACGACTTGGTGGGATTTTGGGTCGTTACAACCAATATGAATATGACTATATCATATCAATCCACGTTTCGTTAAATCTAAACAACCTTATAACCTTGACCAATTTACTTAACACATTCGATTATAAGTCTTGGTCGTGTCAGTTTATTCTCAATAAGTACATCCCCCGTCACACTTTCACAATTCATAAGGGACAAGCACGAGTGTAAAACTAGTATTTATATATAATAATAATGATTATCCTAATTGAAAATTGTATCTAAATGTCCTTGAATTAGATGAATTGTTACTTTAAACTAAAACGTGAATGTTGATTCACTTAGATTAAATATAGAACATCAAATTGAACTTTCAATATATAAAAAATATCAACTAATAATAAAATTTTGTACGAAATTGAACTTTATTGATAATTTGAATGCTTAAACTAAACAATTTTATTATTTACATATCTCAAAAAGTAAAGTTACAATGTGATTAAAATTTTACTTATATTAAATAAAGAATTGCAAATAATAAGTTTATCAATTTATAATTACTAAGTTAAAATATTAATGTAAAGAATAAATTTGATTTTAAAATAAAAACATGATAAATGTAGTTGACTGAGCTGATTGAGTCCGAGCTTGAAAGAGTTTTGGTGGTATTGAGCCGAGCTAAACTGAGTTGAGCCTTACCAAAATCAAATTGAACCGAGCGAAATAGATCAAGTGTAACGACCTGACCGATCGTTTTGAGTTTTAGCATTTTGTTCAGCGGTTTGTGACCTTGAGAAGTTTCATATGATGTATTATGACTTGTGCATATGATTGGTTTTTATGTTCGCACGGTCCAGGATTAATTTGATTTAATGATTCTCAATTTCGAAGCTTTAAGTTGTAAGAGTTGACCAATGTTTGACTTTTGAGTAAACGACATTGGAATCGGGATTTGATGATTTCATAGGTCAGTATGGTAATTTTGATTTGGATGTATGTTCGGATTCGAATTTGGATATTCCTTGAAGGTTTTGGCTCTATTTGTCGAAAGTTGGCAATTTGACGAATTAAAAAGTTTAAAAGTTTCACCGGAAGTTAAAGTTTGGTTGTGATCTAAAATGTCTAAGTATGACTCAAACGAGTTCGGCAAAGTTGGAATGTTTGAAAGTTAAGTGAATGATTTTACATCTTTGATTTGTTGTTTTGATGATATTTGCGATGTTTTAAGCTTTTGAATAATTTTGGATATTGTGTTTGGACTTGTTGGTATGATTGGATGGGGTCCTGTAGACTCTGGTGTGATTTGAGGTGGTTTCAGACCATTTCTATATGTTTTGGAGATATTGTGTTGCTGGTGTTCAGTCGTGCTTCGCAATCGCGGAACTAGGCTCACAATCACGGAGAAGGATTTAGCCAGTTGGGGTTGTATGCTTCGCGTTCGCATTGGTTCCTTCGCGTTCGCGTACTGTGAGCAGACTGGTCTATGCGTTCGCGTTTCTCCTGCCGCGTTCGCGTAGAGGGGTGCGAGGCTGGTGTTTCGTAATCGCGTTCGTGGTTGTTAAGATGCATTCGCAATATTAGGGGAGCTGCCGGCCTTCACGATCACATGGCCTCTTTCATGATTGTGTAGAGTATTTTCTATGCAGCAGTGGTTTTTGCTTCACGGACGAGAGGCTTCTGTGGCGTTCACAAATGGTACTTCTAGGTAGATTATTTAAGATGTCATTTTGGGACCTTTATCCATTTTTCCATATTTTGAGCCCTAGACTTGGAGAGGTGCGATTTTTTATGGGAGTTTTCATATAAGGCAAGAGGGTAAGTTATTTCTACCTATGTATAATTATATTTCAAGAATCTACATGGGTTTCTACTTCTTAAACTTGGAAGTTTGAAAGGAATTTTGGGGTTCATGCCTACACTTTAAGAGAGTGTATTTTGGGATTTTGATCATTGATTTGGACCCTGATTTGGGAACTAATTATATATTTGGACTTGACAGGTTATGGGTCATTAGATTTTGGTATTGATTTCGAATTTTGGCCACGCGGGCCCGAGTTAACTCTTGTTGACTTTTTGGGAATTATTCAAAGATCGAATCTTTATGGATTGAGATCGCTTCTTATAGTATTGTTTGGCTTCCTTAGATGATGTTTGGTTTGGATTTGCGTGATTCGGCGGGCCAGAGCAAGGTTTTTACACGAGTTGCGGTTGAAGTTAGCCCGAGAAGAGGTAAGTCTCTTGGCTAACCTTGTTAAGAGGAAAACCCCTAGGATTTGACTTGATTTCTATGTGTTTAAGGTATTGAAGGCGGGTGTATATACGCGGTGGAGATCATATATATGTTTACCAAGTTTATATCATGACTGGGGTAGAATTGAGATACTTTATGCTTTGTTTTAATTCTGTTCTCATCTTGATTCATAATTTGTTTGGTTTATATAACTATGTCTGCTCTCTTTTTCATGTTAGAGATTATACCTAGGTTTATGATTATTTATGAAAGCATGGGAAATTTTTCTTGATATGTTGAATTGCTTGAATCATATGTAGTCATATAGGAATTTCATGAGCACATATCTGCATAATTATTATTAAGTCCTTCTGTATCTATATACATTTGGATACTTGATTTGGACTGAAATTGAGGAAAGAGAGGCAAGATCGTGCGGTTGAAATACAGTTATGAAACATGACATGATGAGCGGATATTTGATTATTAAGTGAACTATTAAGATCCTTTTGTTCTTGAATTTGGTACTGTCCCTCCAGAGTCAGGCGAATACCCAAGTTACTTTGGATCCTATGAGCGTGATCGATACACGGATTGTGTATCGGTTCAATAACTGGATTTTGTATGGGGTTATTTTGATAAATGGATTTTATATCGGGAAACATGGATTTTGTATCAGGGTACATGAATCTTGTACTGGTCATGGCATTAGATAGAGTCTTAAGCATGCATAGACATCCTTGATTCTTTTAGAAGCATCCATTTAAATGCTAACTGCTGCATGCCATGTATATATGCTAGTTGGGAGCCTCAACTCCATTGACTAAAGCATGCTATCTTTAAATACCATAACTGAGCAACGTTATGATTATCTCTTGAACTAAAAAAACATGCTTTATATCTTTCAATTGTTTTGTATCTTGATACATGCTAATCATGAGGATATTGATTGTTTTATCTCCAGGCTTATTATTAGTATCTATGTTGTAAGTATCTTGATGTCTATAGCCTCGCCACTACTTTTTGAGGTTAGACTTGATAATTACTAGGTACCAAATATGGTGTACTCATATTATGCTGCTGCACATTTTGTGCAGGGTCTGAGTGTAACGACCCGACCGGTTACTTTTTCTTTTTATAACTCCATTGCCTTAAATAAGACTTCCCGTATGTGCTTTTACTGTTTCATGACATGCGGGGATAGTAGTTCGGGTTTGGAAGGGTTCGGGTTGCAATCGGAACACTTGGCTCCTTAATATTGGCTTTAAAAGGTTAAGTTTGACTTGGGTCAATATTTCTAGTAAACGACCTCTGAACTGGGATTTGACGGTCCCAATAGGTTTGTATGATGATTTTGGACTTGGGCGTGTGTTCGGATCGGGTTTTGGATGACCTGGGAGCGTTTCGGCGCCTAAAGTTGAAAGTTGGCTTATTGAAGGTTTTAAAGTTCTTTACATTTTGGTTTGAAGTAGGGTTTGGTCTTATCGAGGTCCGTTTGGGATTTCGAGACCGGAAATAGTTCCGTATGGTGATTTAAGACTTTCAAGCAAATTTTGGTATCATTCCGAGTAATTTAAGTATGATTTGGCGCGTTCGGAGCAAGTTGGAAGAACTTGAAGTTCATAAGTTGATTCAATTTGGTTTGGGGTGCGATTCTTAGTTTTGGTGTTGTTTATTGTGTTTCGTGAGGTCGAGAAGGCCCGTTTTATGATTTCAAACTCATTGGTATGTTTGGACGAGGCCTCGGGGGCCCCGGGTGCCATTCGTAGGATGCACGGAAGTCGTTTAGACTTGGAGAAATGGCTGAAGCATATAGCCTCGGGTGCAATCGCACCTGCAGAGAGCTAGCCGCAGGTGCGAGCTCGAAGAAGCGAGCCAATGACTGTAGAATCGGCCTATCATGGGCTGCCCAGGGACTGCAGAAGTGGAGCATGGACCGCACCTGCGAAAGCACAGGTGCGAAGAAGGCAACCGTAGATGCGGACAAGGCCGCAAGTGCGGCACGTGCGCCGTAGACGCTGGCTCGTAGAAGTGGGCCATTGTCCGCAGATGCGAAATAGGTCAGCCGGGTGAGAGCCGCATCTGCGATACGTTTTCCGCAGATGCGGAGCCGCAAAAGCGGCCGAGTCTCCGCAGAAGCGGAAATCGATGGAGGCAGAAGGGTCCATTTAATACAGAACTTATGCCATTTTGGCTCATTTATTTCACTTCTTGGGCGATGTTGGAGCTTCTTAGAGAGGGGTTTTCACCTAGCTATTGGAGGTAAGTAATTTCTAACCAATGTAAGTTAAATATATAGATTATGGGTAGATTGTAACATGTAAAATTATGAAAATCATGGGTTTAGTTGAAAAACCTAGGTTTTGATAAACATGAGATTTAACCACGAAAATGATTATGGAATAGGATGAAAATTATATATTTGAGTTTGTAAGGTTATGGGTAACAACTATCTTTGAAAAATTTTGGAATCCGAGAACGTGGGTCCGAGAGTGAATTTTAGGAATCTTCTAATTTGGGTTGGGTAATTACTCTAATAGTTAAATTATGAGCTTTTGAACTTATATTAATTAATTTATATAAAATTTGACTAGTTTTGGGTTGTTTGGCACCGAGTTGAGGATTTAAAATATATTTGTGAATCGAAAGTGAGCTTGAGAACGAGATAAGTCTCTTGCCTAATCTTGTAAGAGGGAACTCATCCCCTTAGGTGTATTTTCGTTGTGGATTACTTGTGTGGGGAGCTATGTACGCACTAGGTGACAAGAGTCTGTGCGTAGCTATATTCCATGGGATGTTCGGGCAGTCTTAGTTTACACCATGCCTTGATTGTATTGTCATATTTGTTATGCATATTAATTGTCTTAATTAAAGCTGAGATTTGGGATTTTAAGGTTGAAACTCTACAATTTAGATTTCCTATTTTGGGAAGATCTGAGGAATATATATAATAATTCTAAGAAATTCATGTCCACTCGCGTTGCAAGTATTCCGCGAGCGAGGTAAACTTCTATACACTCATGGGAGCGGGCCGTTTGCCTCGACAGGTTAATATATGCATCTATGGTTCATGTCGTTCGACCCTCGGCAGTGCACACAGTATATTTTTGGATCGGGTCGTACGACCTCGGCATAAATCATATGTGTCAATACTCGGAACCTGATTATACTTAATATTATTTCATGGCTTGTGAGGATTTCATTCATTTAATGACAGAAATTGAATTGGGATTAGTAGGTGTTGGCTAGAGGAATTCTTGGGATTTTATCATTAGTTAAGGAACCATTTATTCACTGTTTGTTGTTGTGTTATTATTATTATTATCTCCATGTTCCATACCTGTTTAAAATTCTTGCATTTTATTATTGGCCCATAGAAAGTGTCGATGTCGACCCCTCGTCACTACTTCTTCGAGGTTAGACTGGATACTTACTGGGTACATATTGTTTATGTACTCACGCTACACTTTTGCACTAACCGTGCAGGACCTGAGGTAGGTGCATCTGCTATTCATCCCCGCGCGCACCCCTGATACTTCGAGACTTAGTGGTGAGCTGCGTTTGAGTCCGTTCTGCAGCACCTGAAGTCTCTCTTTTGTATTTACTTTCTGTCTTTTCTATTTCATACAGTAGTTAATGTTTTGTATATTCTACTAGTAGTTCATACACTTGTGACACCATGTCTTGAAATTATGCTAGTAGATAATTGATAATTTTTGGGTATTTATTTCGCTACACCCGACCTTATAATTGCTCATACTTTATTTTTATTCAATTTTTCACCTCTCACTTATTTAATAATTAAAATCAACAATTTCTAAAATGTTAAAACGAATAAGTACATGGATAGTTCCGCGTTGGCTTGCCTGGCGGCGACGTTGGGCGCCATCACGACCTATAGGGGAAATAGGGTCCTGTTAATATGGTAGCACTAGGTTTACGTAGGTCTCACAAGTTATGAGCAGGCCTAATAGAGTCTTGAAAATCGGTGTAGAGACGTACGTACTTATATTTGAGAGGTTATAGGGTGTTAGGAAACTACTCTTTCTTCATCTCTTATCGTGCAGTTGATGCTGTGCTAAGTATCTTTATCTTATTCTCTCACAGATGGTGAGAACATGCGCTGCAGATGTACCCGACCGTGGAGGAGCTGCTCCCCTTGTTGCTAGAGGCCGAGACAGAGGCCAAGGGAGGGCTACAGCCCGTGGCAGAGGACGAGGGCATCTTAGAGTTGCTCCAGCTATGCCACCAGTAGATCCAGTAGAGGATCCTATTATTGAGGACCAGGGCGAGGTACCTGCAGCGGAGCCAGCCCCAGCGGATTTCATGTCCGCGCCAAGATTCTAGGAGGTCATGGGCCGTATATTTCTGTTCATGGATTCTATGACTCATGCTGGTTTATTTCCAGCAGACCCAACCACATCTTAGGTGGTACGGGGAGTACAGACCCCTACCACTCAGGCTCCAGGGCATGTAACTACCGTGTATCAGACCCCGGTCGCACTACTCGTGGGCAGAACTCAGCCAGTTGCAACAGCTATATCTGAGCCCAGACCAGCTGCGGTCGGTGATTCGCAAAAGCTATTGGGCAGATGGACCAGGATATATCCTCCTGTCTTTGGAAGTGAGCGACATGAAGAACCCCAGAACTTTATTGATCGGTGCAGGGACAGACTACACAACAAGAGGATATTGGAGTCCCACGGGGTGGACTTTACCACTTTCAGCTAGAGGGAAGGGCCCGTAGATGGTGACAGTCCTATCTTCTCAGTAGACCAACAGGTTCTCCTCCCATAACTTGGGATCAGTTCACATGCCTTTTCCTGGACAGATATATTCCACCCTCTCATAGGGTAGAGTTGTAATTTCAGTTCGAGCAGCTCCAGTAGGGCCAAATGTCTGTGACTGACTATGAGGAGATTCTCTGAGTTCTCTCGCCATGCACTTATGATACTTCCGACCAATGCAGAGAGAGTGCATAGGTTTGTTGCCTGTTTGCACTTTGGTATCCAGGCCACTATGGCCCGAGAGGTTGAGATGGGGACTTCTTATGAGCTAGTTATGAAGATAGCTTAGAGGATCGAGGGTGTCCGTCAGCGAGGCCGAGAGCAAGCGATAAGGGATAAGTAGTTTCGATATTCTGGAGAGTTCAGTGGTGCCCCGGCTGGGGTCAGGGGTCAGTTCGTGAAAGGTCAGTCTAGCAGGCCCACATATCTAGCACCGCCGCCTTCTCATGGTGCTCCAGTATGGCCCTATTTTAGCACCATGCCAGAGAGTTCCTACCGCCCACCAGCTATTTAGGGTTCCTCCAGTGGGTATTCAGGACATCAGGGTCAGACTTCAAGTCAGCAGTCCTGTAATGACCCGACCAATCATTTAGAGAATTTAAGTCTTGTTCGGCGGGATAAGATCCTGAGTAGCTTTGTATTATGTGTATTGACTTGCGTGCATGATTGAATTCAGTTACCGGATGATTCAGAGTCAAATCGGAAGAAAGATGCAAGTTTTGGAAGCTTAAGCGGTAAGAGTTGACCGGAATTTGACTTTTTTATAAACGGCTCCGGAATGGGTTTTGGGTGATTACAGCAACTTTGTATGGTGATTTTGGAATTAGGCATACTTTCAGATTTGGATTTGGAGGTCCGCAGGGTAATTTGGAGCATTTCAGCGAAAGTTGGAAAAGTTGATGTTTTGAAGGTTGAGAGGTTTGACCAAAAGTTGACTTTGGCGATATCGGAGTCGGAATACGATTCCGAGAGTTGGAACAGCTCTGTTGTGTTATTTGGGACTTGCCTGCAAAATTTGATGTCATTCTAGATTGGTTTGATAGGATTCGGCATCGGTTGTAGAAATTTAAAGTTTTAAGTTCATTAAGTTTGGATTGGAGGGTGATTCATGTTTTTGTTGTTGTTGGATCTATTTTGAGGGCTCGACTATGTTCGTATGGTGTTTTAGGACTTGTTGGTATATTTGGTTGAGGTCCCGGGGGCCTCGGGTGTGTTTCGGATGCTTAACAAATTGAATTTGGACTTATGCAAATTGCTGAAGTTTTCTGGTTTCTGGTGTTTTCACACCTACGGTGGGGAGACCGCAGGAGCGAACTCGTAGGTGCAGAAGGAGGAGCGCCGGTGCGGTTTGGTCAAGCTTGGCCTGTGAGCACAGGTGCGAGATTGGCCCCGCAGAAACGGAGCCGCATCTGCAGAAGATGGAGTGCAGAAGCGGACGAGGCCTGGAACGTGAGGATTGCAGAAATGGAAGATATCCGCAGGAGCGGGCGCACAGGTGCGACCCCTTGCTTGCAGATGCGGACCTAGCCCCATTAAGTCATTTCCACACCTGCAAGGGAAATTCCGCAGGTGCGACTGGTGGTCTGCAGATGCGGAAGTCCTGGGCAGAGAGTTTATATACGAGGTTTTGCCATTTTCTCCATATTTTCAGTTTTAGACCTCGGTTTTGGGAGCTTCTTTGTGGGTTTTCAAGAAAATCGATTGGGTAAGTGTTCTTCACCTAGAATTTATTATATTTAATGATTGTATCTTTATTTTTTCATGTAATTTGTATCTTGAGTTGAGGAAAATGGAGGTTTTTGAAGAAAATTTTCAAAATGAAAAAATCACGATTTGAGGGACGAAATGGTATCGGAATTTGATAATTTTAGTATGGTTGAACTCGTATCGAAATGGGTGTTCGGATTTTAAAAAATTTGTCGGATTCTGAGGTGCGGGCCCGGGGGTGGACTTTTGGGTCGATTTTTAGATTTTGATAAAGATTGAGGCTTTATGATCCGGAATAGTTTCTTATGAGTTTTATTTGTTCTTTAAGGTTATTTTGGTTAGATTTGAGCCGTCCGAAGGTCATTTAACCCGAGAGATTCATTTTAGAGTATCGCTCTGTCTTCTTTGAGGTAAGTATCTTGTCTAACTTCGTGTGGGGGAACTACCCCTTAGGAATTGAGTCTTCTATATTAATTGTATTCCGTGTACGCAAGGTGACGAGTACGTGCCCGGACTTATTTGTGGAAAATTGGCCTTTTAGGATTCTTAGGTCCTTGTATTCACTGAATATGCAGTTGTTCTCGTTATGATTACGTTTCTTAATTACTAGTTTCACTTCTACCTGCTTTAATTAGAATTAATTGCTTCATGATCCACTCTTGTTGTTCATTTGATTCATATGTGCCTTAACTGAAATTGTTAACTCTTCTATGTCCATGTTGTTTTTCCCCTAACTGTTTATCTTTATTTGAAGTTATAATTATCTCTTCTGTAATTGTTCATCCTTAATTGAGGCTATGATTATCTTTATACTGCTTATCCTTAATTGAAGTTGTTTTGTATCTTTCGTAGTTGGCCAACCTTAAAAGACGTTTAGATATCCTATATCTTAGTTGACTTATCCCTCTTTGGAATTATTCGGCTTGTGTTAGCTCCCTTTTTTTTAACTATACATTATGGTACCGTTGTTACCTATTATTTCCTTCCCTGTTGAGCTGTTCTTATTATGACTAGCATTCTCTATTGTGGCTACTCGTTATGAATTAGTTCCTCCATTCCTTTGAGTTCTGGAATTTCTGAGTTGACTTATTTGTCGTACCCTTGTATTACTGCCATTGTTGTTGTTGTACTTATTGTGGTGAGGCACGAGGTTTCTACCGTGCGATTGTTGTTATTGTGATCCACGAGGGTTTCTGTCATGCGGTTGTTGTTATGGGGTTGCACGAGGTTTCTGCCACGTTATTGTTACTATTGATATTTGCACATGCGGCGTGACAAGGTAGGATATATATATATATATATGTGGGTTGCGCATATGGCGAGACAAGGTGGGAACATTATTATGCACGTGTGGCGAGACAAGGCGGGCATTTACTTTACTATTGCACATGTGGCGAGACAAGGTGGGGTATTTCAGGGATTGATTTGTGATGACTTGTGATGTCCTGAGGGCATTCTTATTGTTGATGTTTGTGTAGTGGTACACCTACCTTTGTGAGCTTTATCTTGTGGAAAGTTATGAGAAAAACATTCTACGTGATGTCCATTTCTTTTCCTATACTTACTAGCTGGCATGAACCATTTAAGGACACTTGCACAAGCATACACGTAGTTGATCACTCTTATCGGTTAAGAGGTTTTCTTGATATTGCTGAGTATAGATGCACACCCTTGTTTACTTGCCTTCTATGTGATAATGGCTCTATTTGGCACGTGAGTCGTCAGTGCGGTTATGATATGTAATGAGGGCACAAGATGCCAAGTGTTAGGGTTCAGGTATTGGGACCCGCGAGTTGTGAATAGTATGAGGTTCGGTACCTCGTGGAGTTTATTGACTAAAACCTGGTATGAAAGTGGTTGTTTTCATCTAGTTGCTACCTGCCCTTTTTTTAATTATGTTCATCAGATTTATGTTGTGTTTCCGTTCGTTCTTCTATGTCATTATTATGGTGTTCCGCTGATAGTTGTTGTATCCCTTTCTTACTGATAGTTTACTGTATTAATTGCCACTTTACGTAGTCTTTATGTAGATATCATACTCTGTTGTTTCTATACTTATACTTGTTCAGGATTTTTAGTCCAGTAGGTATCTTGACTGTTCCTCGTCACTACTCCACTGAGGTTAGTCTTGATACTTACTGGATACCACTGTGTTGTACTCATACTACACTTCTGCACATTTGTTTTTTGCAGATCCAGGTATTTCGAAGTCAGTTGATCATTAGCTAGCTGTGTGGATTGTTGCTGTGGAGACTCAAGGTAAACCTGCTGCTGCGTTCGCAGGCTTCGGAGTCGCCTTCTTATTTTGTATTAACACTGTTTTACCTATTTCCAAATAGTCGTATTTAGAAATTTGTAGCAAAATATGTAGAGCTTATGACTTGTACTACTATTTTTGGGAATTGCAAATTTTATAGAGATTTCCATTTCAAAAATTGTTAGATGTTATTTAATTATTGTTGATATTCAGTAAATGTTAGGCTTACCTAGTCCCTAAGACTAGGTGCCATCACGATACCCAACAGAGAGAAAATTGGGTCGTGATGAGTTGGTATCAGAGCTCTAGGTTCATAGGTGCTACGAGTAATAAGTGAGTTTAGTAGAGTCTTGCGGATCGGTACGGAGACATTTGTAGTTATCTTCGAGAGGCTACAGAACTATTAGGACAGTTTCACTTCCTTCATTCCTATCGTGCGAGTTTATTGATCCTTTTGTCATTCCATTCTCTCACAGATGGTGAGGACACGAGCTACAGTTATTGATGATGCTACCCCCAGAGCAGGTGTCGCTAGGGGCAGAGGTCGATGAGGAGCACGTGTTGCAGCTAGGGCACTCACCAGAGAAGAAGTTGAGGAGCTTCCAGTAGTCCCAGTTGGGGGCAGGTACCGGAGGCACCTGCTGTTATCCCCGGACTTCAAGAGACTTTAGCACAGTTCCTAAGCATATTTGGTACATTGGCTCAGGCGGGGTTGATTCCGGTTGCACCAGCTACTTCACAGACTGGGGAAGGAGCTCAGACTCCCGGCGCCCATACTCCAGAGCAGCGAGTTCATGTTGGTAAGGTCCAGGTGTCATGGCGACACAGCCTGTAGTCCCAGTTCAGCCCGTGATTAAGGCAGCAACATTTGAGGAAGAACAGCTTAGATGTAGTAGGCTTGAGGCCGCTGCGTCAAATGATGTAATACAGGTATGCTTTTGATTTGTTATATAGGGGCACCATTCATGTTTTGATTCGATTTTGCTTATCGGGGTGAGTCCCCTTATTTGTTGCTCCACCTATGGGTGAGTTCATGACTTAGTATTCTGTTTATGTGTTTGCACCTGTTGGGAGATTCTATGAGTTGTAGCCTGTGTCTATCATTTGGTTTTATCCATTATTGAGAGTTGCGAGACTAGAAGTAAATTCATGTTGTCTATTATGGTCAGTTTGATTTGATTCCCGAGTAATTTGGTTACAATTTGTGATTTGATACTCTACCGGGGTGAGAGTTCAGTAAGTATTGTGATTTTATTGGCAGAATTGAGTTAGTGGAAGATTTCAATTGGTATGATGTGTATTCGGCTTGTGATTCAGAGTTGAGGGTGAGACCCTCGTGCTTCCATGTGATTTGATATGTTTGAGTCGGGCTGCGTGCTGCGGTGGAAGTTATATCAGGATGAGATCCTTGTGGTTTGTTCATATACCTTGATTCTTTCTTTTTAAATTGATTCGTAGCATGGTTCTGATAGATAGTTGTGCCTGTCGGGCTTGTTTGATATTTCTCTTATGTGTTTCTCTTTTCATATTTATTCTTTTTCGTCTTGTTCTTATTTGAGTTTAGTTTACGGGATGTGTGCCCGGTGGTATTAGATGTGACTTGCTGATCCGGGTGTATAGTTATGAGGTCTTCATGTTGCTTGCATCATATTCAGCGTTATGGAGGTTTGAAACTGGTTGCTAACAGATATGAGGCTAATTGCCGGTGCTGATTCTGATTACGGGCAGCTATTGTGATCAGAAATGTTATTATGGGCCTATGTGTGGTATGTCACGTTGTGTGGTCGTACCTTGCGGGTGTAGGCATGACTTGCCGAAGATGGTTGAGACTGATACCGGGTATGGATTTAGAATCGAGTCTTTTGGAGATGAATGGAAGGTGAGAATTTTGACTCTAAGTCTTATCGATGTTGGTAGAAAGGATAAATTATAGTTGAGATGGTGTCGTCAGGCTTATATGGATTGGGGTGACATGGGATCACCCGCGGGTGTATGTTGGATATGTGCATTCAGTGATTTGAAGACTTCGAGGCAATTCTTGGCACGCTCGAGGATGAACGTTAGTTTAAGATGGGAAGGATATAACGACCAGACTGGTCGTTTTGAGAATTTAAGTCACGTTCGGTGGCATAAGGTCTTGAGCAGTTTTGTATTATGTGTATTGACTTGCGTTTGTGGTTGAATTTAGTTACCGGATGATTCGGAGTCAAATCAAAAGAAGGATGCAAGTTTTGGAAACTTAAGCTGTAAGAGCTGACTGGAATTTGACTTTTTTGTAAACGGCTCCGGAATGGGTTTTGGGTGATCGCAACAGCTTCGTATGGTGATTTTGGACTTAGGCGTGCGTCTGGATTTATATTTGGAGGTCTGTAGGGTGATTTGGAGCATTTCGGCGAAAGTTGGAAAAATTTGAAGTTTTGAAGGTTGAGAGGTTTGACCAAGAGTTGACTTTGACGATATCGGAGTCGGAATGCGATTCCGAGAGTTAGAACAGCTCCGTTATGTTATTTGGGACTTGCCTGCAAAATTTGACGTCATTCCGGATTGGTTTGATAGGTTTCGACATCGGTTATAGAAATTTGAAGTTTCAAGTTTATTAAGTTTGGATTGGGGGTGATTCGTGTTTTTGTTGTTGTTTGATGTGTTTTGAGGGCTCGACTAAGTTCGTATGGTATTTTAGGACTTGTTGGTATATTTGGTTGAGGTCCCGGGGGCCTCGGGTGTGTTTCAGATGCTTAATGGATTGAATTTGGAATTATGCAAATTGCTGAAGTTTTCTAGTTTCTGGTGTTTTCGCACTTGCGGTGGGGAGACCGCAGGTGCGGACTCGCATGTGCACAAGGAGGAGCGCAGGTGCGGTTTGGTCAAGCTTGGTCTATAGGTGCAGGTGCGATATTGGCCGGCAGAAGCGGAGCCGTATCTGCGGAAGATGGAGCACAGAAGCAGACGGGGCCTGGAGCGTGAAGATCGCAGAAGCGGAAGATATCCGCAGGAGCGGCCCCTTGCTTGCAGATTCGGACCCAGCCCCCTTAAGTCATTTCCACACCTGCGAGGGAAATTCCGCAGGTGCAAGGTTGCAGGTGCGACTGGTGGTCCGCAGATGCGGAAGTCCTGGGCAGAGAGTTTATATTCGAGGGTTTTGCCATTTTCTCCATATTTTCGGTTTTGGGAGCTTCTTTGTGGGGTTTTCAAGCAAATCGATTAGGTAAGTGTTTTTCACATAGAATTTATTATATTTCATGATTTTATCTTTATTGTTATCATGTAATTTGTATTTTGAGTTGAGGAAAATGGAGGTATCTGAAGAAACATTTCAAAATGAAAAAAGCATGATTTGAGGAACGAATTGGTATCGAAATTTGATAATTTTAGTATGGTTGAACTCGTATTAGAATGGGTGTACGGGTTTTGTAAAATTTGTCGGGTTCCGAGGTGCGAGTCCGGGGGTCGACTTTTGGGTCGATTTTTAGATTTTGATAAAGATTGAGGATTTATGATCCAGAATAGTTTCTTATGAGTTTTATTTGTGCTTTGAAGTTATTTGGTTAGATTTGAGTCGTCCGAAGGTCATTTCACCCGAGAGGTGCATTTTAGAGTATCGGTCTGTCTTCTTTGAGGTAAGTATCTTGCCTAACTTCGTGTGGGGGAACTACCCCTTAGGAATTGAGTCTTCTATGCTAATTGTAATCCGTGTACGCGAGGTGACGAGCACGTGCCCAGACTTATTTGTAAAAATTTGGCCTTTTAGGGTTCTTAGGTCCTTGTATTCACTGAATATGCAATTGTTCTCGTTATGATTATGTTTCTTAATTACTAGTTTCACTTCTACCTGCTTTAATTATAATTAATTCCTTCATGATCCAATATTGTTGTTCATTTGATTCACATGTGCCTTAACTGAAATTGTTATCTCTTTTATGGCCATGTTGTCTTTCCCCTAACTGCTTATCTTTATTTGAAGTTATAATTATCTCTTCTGTAATTGTTCATCCTCAATTGAGGCTATGATTATCTTTATACTGCTTATCCTTAATTGAAGTTGTTGTGTCTCTTTTGTAATGGCCCAACCTTAAAAGACGTTTAGATATCCTATATCTTAGTTGACTTATCCTTATTTAGAATTATTCGACTTGTGTTAGCTCCCTTGTTGTTTAACTGTACATTGTGGGACCGTTGTTACCTATTATTTCTTTCCCTGTTGAACTGTTCTTATTATGACTAGCATTCTCTATTGTGGCTACTCATTGTGAATTAGTTCCGCCGTTCCTTTGAGTTCTGGAATTTCTGACTTGACTTATTTGCCGTACCCTTATATTACTACCATTGTTGTTGTTGTACTTGTTGTGGTGAGGCACGAGGTTTCTACCATGTGGTTGTTGTTATTGTGATGCACGAGGTTTCTGTCGTGCGGTTGTTGTTATGGGGTTGCACAAAATTTCTATTGTGCTATTGTTACTATTGATATTTGCACATGCGGCGTGACAAGGTAGGATATATATATGTGGGTTGCGCAAGTGGCGGGACAAGGTGGGTTATGTCAGGGATTGATTTGTGATGACTTGTGATGGCCTGGGGGCATTCTTGTTATTGATGTTTGTGTAGTGGTACACTTACCTATGTGAGATTTATCTTGTAGAAAGTTTCGAGAAAAACATTCTACGTGATGTCCATTTCTTTTCCTAAACTTACTAGCTGGCATGAACCATGTTAGGACACTTGTACAAGCATACACGTAATTGAGCACTCTTATCGGTTAAGAGCTTTTCTTGATATTGCTGAGTATAGATGCACACCCTTGCTTACTTGCCGTCTATGTAAGAATGGCTCTATTTGGTACGCGAGTCGTCAGTGCGGTTATGAAGTGTAATAAGGGCACATGATGCCAAGTGTTAAGGTTCAGGTATTGGGACCCATGAGTTGTGAATAGTATGAGGTTCGGTACCTCGTGGAGTTTATTGACTAAAACCTGGTGTGAAAGTGGTTGTTTTCATCAAGTTGCTACCTGCCCTTCTTTTAATTGTGTTCATCGGATTAGGTTGTGTTTCCGTTCGTTCTTCTATGTCATTATTATGGTGTTCCGCTGATAGTTGTTGTATCCCTTTCTTACTGAAATTTTACCATATTAATTACCACTTCGCGTTAGTCTTATACTTGCTGGGTACCATCGTGGTGTACTCATACTACACTTCTGCACATTTGTTTTGTGCAGATCCGGGTATTTGGAAGTCAGTTGATCATTAGCTAGCTGTGTGGATTGTTGCTGTGGAGACTCAAGGTAAACCTGTTGCTGTGTTCGCAGGTTTCGGAGTCACCTTCCTATTTTGTATTCACACTACTTTACCTATTTCCAAACAGTTGTATTTAGAAATTTGTAGCAAACTCTGTAGAGCTTATGACTTGTACTACCGGTTTTGGGAATTGTAAATTTTATAGAGATTTCCATTTCAAAAATTGTTAGATGTTATTTAATCATTTTTGTTATTCAGTAAATGTTAGGCTTACCTAGTCCCTAAGACTAGGTGCCATCACGATACCCAACGGAGGAAAAATTGGGTCGTGACAAGTCCACCGTTCCGAGGGTTTGTTACGAGTGCGGGGATCTGGTCCACATGAATTGGTTTTGTCCTAGACTTCGGGGCCAGGCAGTACAACAAGGTCATCAGCCTATAATTACGGCACCAGCCGTCCGGCCACCCAGAGGCTGAGGGCAGGTAGGCAGGGGCCATCCTAGAGGTGGAGGTTAGACTGGTGGAGGCCAGTCAGGTGGCGCTCCAGCTAGATTCTATGCCTTTTCGGCCAGACCAGATGCAATGGCCTCAGACAACATGATCATAGGTATTATCTCTGTCTGCGGCAGGGATGCTTCGATACTATTCAATCCAAGGTCTACATATTCATATGTTTCATCTCTGTTTGCTCATTTTTTGGGTGTTCCTCGTGAGTCCTTGGGCATTCATGTTTATATGTCCATACTGGTGGGCAATTCTGTTGTTGTGGATCGGATCTATCAGTCCTGCATTGTTACCTTATCTGGTTATGAGACTAGAGCGGATCTTCTGTTGCTTGACATGACCGACTTTAAGATCATCCTGGGCATGGATTGGTTGTCTCCATATCACGTTATCCTTGATTTTCATGCCAACACTGTCACCTTGGCAATGCCAGAGCTTCCTAGATTGGAGTGGAAGGGTTCGTCCGTCAGTGCATCTAGTCGGGTTATCACTTTTCTGAAGGCTCGACACATGGTCGAGAAGGGTTGTTTGGCTTATCTAGCCTATGTTCGGGATACTACCACAGAGGCTCCGGCGATTGATTAAGTGGCCGCAGTCCGGGAGTTCTCCAATGTGTTTCCTTCTAATCTTTCAGGCATGCCACCAGATCTTGATATTGATTTCTGTATTGATTTGGCTCCAGGTACCCAACCTCTCTCTATTCCACCGTACCTCATGGCTTCGAAAGAGTTGAAGTAGTTGTAGGAACAGCTTGAGGAGTTACTAGCAAAGGAGTTTGTCAGACCGATTGTATCGCCTTGGGGTGCACCAGTGTTATTTGTGAAGAAGAAAGATGGGACTATGCGGATGTGCATTGATTACCACCAGTTGAACAAAGTTACCATTAAGAACAAGTACTCGTTGCCGCGTATTGATGATTTATTTGACTAGTTGCAGGGTGCCAGAGTATTCTCTAAGATTGACTTGAGATCGGGGTACCATCAGTTGAAGATTTGTGGTTCGGATGTTCCAAAGACGGCCTTCCGGACTAGATATGGCCATTTGAGTTTCTAGTGATGTCTTTGGGTTGACTAACGCCTCAGTGGTGTTTATGGATTTGATGAACCGGGTGTTCAGGCCGTATATTGACTTATTTGTCATTGTCTTCATTGATGACATTTTGATCTACTCGCGTAACATGGAGGAGCACGAGCATCATTTAAGAGTGGTGTTTCATACCTTACGGGACCAGAAGCTATGTGCTAAGTTCTCCAAGTGTGAGTTCTGGTTAGATTCTGTGGCATTCTTAGGGAATGTTGTATTAGGCAAGGGTATTAAGGTGGATCCCAAGAAGATTGGGGCAGTTCACAGTTGGCCTCGTCCTACCACAACGTCCGAGATCAGGAGCTTCTTGGGGTTAGCAGGTTATTATCGTCGGTTCGTGGAGGGCTTCTCATCTATCGCAGCACCTTTGACTAGATTGACCTAGAAGAGTGCTCCGTTCCGATGGTCCGACGATTGTGAGGCGAGCTTTCAGAAGCTCAAGACTGCCTTGACTTCAGCACCTGTGTTAGTGTTGCCTTCCGGTTCATGAATGTACACTGTGTATTGTGATGCTTCACGCATTGGCCTGCGTTGTGTATTGATGTTGGAGGGGTGAGTTATTGCATATGATTCACGTCAGCTGAAGCCCCACGAGAAGAATTACCTCGTGCACGATTTGGAGTTGGCCGCGATAGTTCATGCTCTTAAAAGATTTGGAGGCATTATATTTATGGGGTGTCCTATGAGGTTTACACCAATCATCACAGCTTGCAGCATTTGTTCAAGCAGAGGGATTTAAACTTGAACCAGCGCAGGTGGCTTGAGCTACTAAATGATTATAATATTACCTTTCTTTATCATCCGGGCAAGGCGAATGTGGTTGCGGATGCCTTGAGTAGAAAGGCGGAGAGTATGGGTAGTTTGGCATTTATTTCAGCAGAGGAGAGGCCATTAGCTTTAGACATTCAGACCTTGGCAAACAAACTTGTGAGGTTGGATATTTCAGAGCCCAGCCGAGTTGTTGCATGCGTTGTCGCCCAGTCTTCACTATTCGATCAGATCTAGGCTTGCCAGTACGGCGATCCGTACTTATTGGTTCTCAGAGAGACGGTACTACAGGGTGGTGCCAAGGAGGTTACTATTGGCGAGGATTGTGTTCTGCGACTCTAGGGTCGTGTATGTGTCCCTAATGATGATAGATTGAGGGAAGAGATTCTAGAGGAGGCACACAACTCTCAGTATTCTATTCATCCAGGTTCTATGAAGATGTATCGCGACCTGAGGCAGCAATATTGGTGGCGGTGGATGAAGAAGGACATAGTTGAGTATGTAGTGAGGTGCCTTAATTTCCAGCAGGTTAAGTACGAGCATCAGAGGACAGGTGGCCTACTCCAGCAGATGGTTATACCTGAGTGGAAATGGGAGCACATTATATGGATTTTGTAGTTGGGTTGCCGCGAACCTTGCAGAAGTTTAATGCGGTTTGGGTAATTGTCAACAGGTTGACCAAGTCGGCACACTTCATTCTGGTGGTGACCACGTATTCTTCAGAGAGACTGGCCCAGATTTACATTCAGGAGATTGTTCGGTTACATGGTGTGCCTGTCTCCATTATATCAGATAGAGGCCCTCAGTTTACTTCGCATTTCTTGAGGGTAGTATGGAGTGAGTTGGGGACCCAGGTAGAGCTCAGCACAACCTTTCATCCGTAGACCGACGTGCAGTCTGAGCAGACGGTTCAGATCTTGGAGGATATGCTTAGAGCATGTGTGATTGACTTTGGAGGGCAGTGGGACCGATTCTTGCCTTTGGCCGAGTTTGCTTACAACAACAGTTATCAGTCCAGCATCAAGATGGCTCCCTTTGAGGCTTTATATGGTCGGCGATGTCGTTCGCCCTTCGGATGGTTTGAGCCCAATAAGGCTAAGTTATACGGTACTTATTTGGTGAAGGATGCCTTGGAAAAGGTAAAGTTGATTCAGGAGTGACTTCGCACAACACAATCCAGACAGAAGAGTTACGCGGATCAGAAGGCACGTGATTTATCATTTATGGTAGGCGAGAAGGTTCTCTTGAAAGTCTTGCCGATGAAGGGAATCATGAGGCTCGGGAAAAAGGGCAAGTTGAGCCCAAGGTTTATAGGTCCATTTGAGGTGTTGAGACGAGTTGTGGAGGTTGCTTATGAGCTTGATTTGCCTCCCAGTCTATCGGGACTTCATCCGGTCTTCCACGTGTCTATGCTCTGGAGGTATCATGCCGACAGGTCGCATGTGTTAGACTTCAGCAAGATTCACCAAGATGAGAGTCTGGGTTATGAGGAGGAGCCAGTTTCCATTGTTGACAGGCAGGTTCGCCAATTGAGGTCCAAGAAGATTTCTGCGGTAAAAGTTCAGTGGAGGGGTCAGCCAGTTGAGGAGGTGACTTGGGAGATTGAGGAGGACATGCGGAGCAGATATCCACACTAATTCGGCACTCCAGGTATGATTCTAGACCTGTTCGAGGACGAACATTTATTTAAGAGGTGGAGAATATAACGACCCGACCGGTCGTTTTGCTTTCAAGATACATATTCCCCTAAATGTGACTCCCCGTATATGTTCTTACTGTTTCATGACTTGTGGGGATGGTTAGTTCGGGTTTGGAAGAGTTCGGGTTAAAATCGAAAAACTTGGTTCCTTAATATAGGCTTTAAAAGATTAAGTTTGACTTGGGTCAACATTTCTAGTAAACGACCTCAGAACCAGGATTTGACTGTCCCAATAGGTTTGTATGATGATTTTGGACTTGGGCGTGTTTTCGGACCGGGTTTTAGATAACCCGAGAGCGTTTCGGTGCCTAAAGTTGAAAGTTGGCTTTTTGAAGGTTTTAAAATTCTTTAAATTTTGGTTTGATGTAGGTTTTGGTGTTATCGAGCTCCGTTTGGGATTTCGAGCTCGAGAATAGTTTCGTATGGTGATTTAAGACTTGCATGCAAATTTTGGTATCATTCAGAGTAGTTTAAGTATGATTCGGCGCATTCGGAACAAGTTGGAAGAACTTGAAGTTCATAAGTTAATTCGATTTGGTTTGGAATGCGATTCTTAGTTTTGGTATTGTTTTCCATGTTTCGTTAGGTCGATCAGGTCTGTTTTATGATTTCAAACTCGTTGGTATATTTGGACGAGGCCTCGGGGGCCCCGGGTGCCATTCTGACGATGCGTGGAAGTCGTTTGGACTTGGAGAAATGGCTGAAGCAACTGAGCCTCTGGTGCAATCACAGCTGCGGAGAGCTAGCCGTAGGTGCGAGCTTGCAGAAGCGAGCCAACAACCGTAGAAGAGGTCTAGCGTGGGCTGACCAAAGACCGCAGAAGCGGAGCATAGACCTCACCTGCGAAAGCGCAAGTGCGAAGAAGGCAACCGCAGAAGCGGACAAGGCTGCAGGTGCGGCATGTGCGCCGCAGACGCGGGCTCGCAGAAGCAGGCCATTGTCCGCAGATACGAAAGTAGGCCAGCTGGGGGAGAGCCGCATCTGTGATACATTTTCCGCAGATGCGGAGCCGCAAAAGCGGCCGAGTCTCCGCAGAAGTGGAAATAGCTAGAGGCAGAAGGGTCCATTTAATACGGGACTTAGGCCATTTTGGCTCATTTATTTCACTTCTTGGGCGATTTTGGAGCTTCTTAGAGAGGGGTTTTTACCTAGCTATTAGAGGTAAGTAATTTCTATCCAATGTAAGTTAAATACATAGATTGTGGGTAGACTTTAACATGTAAAATTGTGAAAATTATGGGTTTAGTTGAAAAACTTAGGTTTTGATAAAAATGGGATTTAACCACAAATATGATTATGGAATGGGATGAAAATTATGTATTTGAGTTCGTAAGGTTATGGGTAACAACTATCTTTGAAAAATTTCAGAATCCGGGCACGTAGGTCTGAGGGTGAATTTTAGGAATCTTCCAATTTGGGTTGGGTAATTACTCTAATAGTTACATTATGAAGTTTTGAACTTGTATTGATTAATTTATATAATATTTAACTAGTTTCGGGTTTTTTGGCACCGAGTTGAGGATTTAAAGCATATTTGTGGATCGAAAGTGGGCTTTAGAACGAGGTAAGTCTCTTGCTTAACCTTGTAAGAGGGAACACATCCCCTTAGGTATATTTTCGTTGTGGATTACTTGTGTGGGGAGCTACGTACGCACTAGGTAACGAGAGTCCGTGCGTATCTATATTCCATGAGATGTCCGGGTAGTCTTAGATTTACACCATGCCTTGACTATACTGTCATATATGTTATGCATATTAATTGTCTTAATTAAAGTTGTGATTTGGGATTTTAATTTTGAAACTCTCCAATTTAGATTTCATATTTTGGGAAGAATTGAGGAATATATATATATAATAATTATGAGAAATCCATGTCCACTCGAGTCGCAAGTATTCCGCGAGGGAGGTAAACTTCTATACTATCATGGGGCAGGTCGTTCGCCTCGGCAGGTTAATAGATGCATCTATGTTTCGTGTCGTTCGACTCTCGGCAGTGCACATAATATATTTTTGGATTGGGCCGTACGACCTCGGCATAAATCATGTGTGAAAATACTCGGAACCTGATTATACTTAATATTATTTAATGGCTTGGGAGGATTTAATTCATTTAATGACATAAATTGAATTGGGATTAGTAGATGTTGGCTAGAGGAATTCTTGGGATTTTATCATCAGTTAAGGAACCATTTATTCATTGTTTGTTGTTGTGTTATTATTATTATTATTATCTCCATGTTCCATACCTATTTTAAATTCTTGCATTTTATTGTTGGCCCATAGAAAGTGTCGATGTCGACCCCTCGTCACTACTTCTTCGAGGTTAGGCTGGATACTTACTGGGTACATGTTATTTATGTACTCGCGCTACACTTATGCACTTACCGTGCAGGACCTGAGGCAGGTGCATCTGGTATTCATCTCGTGCGCATCCCTGATACTCCGAGACTTAGTGGTGAGCTACTTCTGAGTCTGTTCTGTAGCACCTGAAGTGTCTCTTTTGTATTTACTTTCTATCTACTCTACTTCAAACAGTAGTTAGTGTTTTGTATATTCTACTAGTAGCTCATACACTTGTGACACCGGATCTTGGAATTATGCTAGTAGACATTGGATAAATTTTGGGTATTTATTTCACAACACTTGACCTTATAATTGCTCACACTTTATTTTTATTCAATTTCTCACCTCACTTATTTAATAATTAAAATCAACCATTTCTAAAATGTTAAAAGGAATAAGTACATGGATAGTTCCGCGTTGGCTTGCCTGGCGGCGACGTTGGGCGTCATCACGACCTATAGGAGAAATAAGGTTGTGACACTGAGACTGGTATTGTGGTACTCTTTGAGCTGAGTAGGGGTGTGTTATTGGAGAGTTCATGGTAAGCTTCTATATAGTTCAATCTGCAACACATGGAGTCCTCATCCTTAGTGATCTCTCGTCTATTTTCTTTCTCACATATAGTTGTAATTATGTATTTAGACTTGTACTTATTCAGTAGTCGCTCATGTACTTGTGTCACCTAGTTCTTGGGGGTTGTACTATTTTGGTCGTGTTTAGACCATATTATGTTTGTATCAGATGTTTTACTATTTGAGATAATTCCTACTTTTATTTATGACATGAATCTGTTAATTAAATGAAATTGGACTACATTCTGTTGATTATGAGTTGGCTTGCTTAGCAAGTACGGCTAGGCGCCATCACGGCCCAAGGTGGGATTTTGGATCGTGACAAGTTGGTATTAGAGCTCTAGATTCTAATGGTCTCACGAGGCACCAACTGGTCCTGTAGAGTCTTGTGGATCGGTACGGAGAAGTTTGTACTTATCTCTGAGAGTCTACAAGATATTATGAAGTTTCCTTATTCCTTATCGTGCGATTTTATCTCGGCTCGAAGCCTATATCTTTAGTTCCCTCCTACTCATTCATACACGATGTTGAGCTTTCGATATCAGTTGATATCCAGCGATTTGTGGTGATGTTGCACCTGTGGCGTGGGATGTTATTCCCATGTGTGGAGGGTTGACTACTATCATCTCTTTGTGAAGGGGTTCCCATCTATAGCCACCCCAGTGTTGATGTTGCACATGGGTTTTGGGCCTTGCATAGAATATTACGATGTTTCATATGTTGGTTTCGGCACAGTATTAGTGCAGAGTGTTAGGGTGATTACTTACATGTAAGGCAGTTGAAGCCCTCTGAGGATAACTATTTGGGTCATGATTTGGAGTTTGGCATTTGTTCCAGCGGAGGAGAGGTATTTACGCTTTGATTGTTTCGGTCTTGGTTTATTGAACTGTGAGATTGGGAATTTCTGAGTATAGCATAGTTCTTGCTTATGTGGGTGCATGATTGTCTTTGTTTAAATGCATCAGAACTTGTCAGTATGATGATCTACATTTGCTTGTCCATAGGGACACGGTGTGTGGTGGTTCTAAAGAGGTGGTCCTTAGTATGATGGTCCATTTTGACTTTAGGGTCGGATTTGCATTTCTTATGTTGATGGCTCGACGGGATCCTTGGAGAGGCTCATAATTTGTGGTATTTTGTCCATACGAGGGTTATAGAGACATATCTTGATTCGAGGTAGCATTATGGGTGATAGAGGATGAAGAAGAATATTAGTAGGCATGACTTACGATGTTTGATTATCAGCAGGCCGTGGACAGAGGTCGAGTGGCTTTCTTAAGAAGGTGGCTATACCTGTGTGGAAGTGGAGGTATATCATTATGGATTTTGTGGCAAGGTAGCCACATTCTTTGAGGAAGTATGATGCTATTTTATAAATATTGTGGGCAAATGACTAAGTCTATGCATTTTATTTTGGTGATGACTACTTACCTTTTGGAGGGTTTTGAATTTGATAAGAAGGGTTTGATTGTGATAAAAAAGAATGCAAATGTTTGATTATCATCTTGGTGTGCTATACGGTCTTTAGTTTTGGATGTCTTTACTGATCTTTCAGTTTTTCACTAATGAAATGAAATATATTCTTTTGATCTATGTACGAGTGTAGACTCGAGGGGGATCAATTGATTATATAGTGGTGGTGCTCATGGCAAGGTCATAGAAAGATCTGAGGTTACACGGGTGGGATATCTTTGTGAGAAGATTTGAGGTGGTGCGATTCCTTATGTGCTTGCTATGGAGAGTTTTACCTTTTATCCAATGGGATGTATGTATTATGATGCGAGTCTGGATCACTTAAGGTAGATGGAACGACTTTCACGAGGGTGAGTATGCATTTGGGATGATGATTTGGGATGTGTTATGGTTAGAGAAACATGGGCTTATGAGAAATTCAGTTGAATAATAGTGGAAGGTCATGGTAATTAAGGAGGAACAATCATTGCAAGTTCTTGGGTTATGTGATTGTGGCTTAAATTCAAGTGGAGGACCTTACCATCGATGATTATGTCACATGGTCATGTGTTGTTGCAGTATTGGACTTCGGTACGCTAGTATATTAGTTATGGTTGAGGAGGGTGACTTCGAGGTTGATTCGAGCGGGGAATTTGTGAGAGACATGCTATATTTCACCTGGTTGTTATGTGGAGGTTGTGGAATAGTGTGCAAGGGAAAGGATTCACTCAGCTGTTCTTTTGTAGTATTCATCTGCTAACAGAGCACTAATCATTCGGCATGTTTGTCTATGTACTCGGGACTACGACTGAGAGGATGGTTCAAGTAGGTTTAAGATCCAAGGTGTAGTACTTAAGAATTTCCAAATTTGTGTGAGACTAAGGATATGAGATTCTCATTGGATTGTGGAAGACACTTAGAGTAGTCTACATTTCTGCAACATTATTGGTTATGCGAGGTAGTGTTTGAGAGATGGAAGAAATAGATTCAGAGAAGATCTCTTCAGAGCATGTATTTCGGTTTGAGGTACTATTGGGTGTATAAGAGGGAATAAAGTGGCTTAGGAGTCTTAGGACAACGAGATGTCACGTTAGGATCACTTGGGATGAATATTCATTGAGGTCCATAGTGTACTGGGAAGGAGAAGTATTTCTGTGAAGGCGGGTAGTGAGTAATCTAAAGAAGTTGGATCCTTTTAGTAGTGACTTGGATCAACATAGTAATAAAGGTGACCGGTTCTGTTAGTATAACAGGGCCATACACATGTTATGGTAAACCCTTCGGGTTTGACAGTCTGTGTGACTTGGTTGATTCATAGAGATTCAGTTCTGATGACTTGGTTATGTGCAAATGGATTTCCAAAGAGTGGTGATAATTTGACCATGGTTTGGTTGTTGCGTGTTGTGATTTTTCTCCTGAACTAAGTTAAGTGGAAGATAGTCAATGAAGTGTATATCATGTTAGTGATTCAGAGTTGATAATGAGATTCTCGTATTTTTCATGTTGAGACATGATAGATACGGTGTGCCATGTGGGATTGAGATTGAATGGACAAGGTTGCAGTTCAGTTTTGAAAGGAGTATAATAAGGGATAGGTAGCATGGGGATTCATCATATTTAAGAGAATGCTAGCACTATCTTGCATTACCTCAGGAGAGTGTGTGTTGTAGAAGGCGCATTGTATATTGATTTGTAGAGGCTTGACTAGTACTACAGAGATCGTGTGGTTGGTAACCGTGGATGTTCAGGTTTTTGCTACTTGGTGCGGAAGGTTTATGGGAGTATTTCTTATGAGACAATTTTGTATGCCTGATGTATCCGTTATTTAAGTGTGAGAGATAGAGATCGGGTATAGGATTGTTTTGTATTCTTGAGGTTTAGAGATTTGATCCTTGTGGAGGTAGATTATTTCCATTGGTTGTGGACTGTGGAAATGTATTAAGGGATAGACAGATGATCGTATGTGCCATTGATGAGATCATTGTGGATTTTAGGAGGTTATTTACCTATTTTAGGATGATCTGAATCGGTTTGGGGGCCCATTGGTAGGCCTAAGGAGAATGACTATTCTATACTGGAGTATTCTATATTGGATCATATTTGCTTACTTAGAGCAGTTTTTTCTACGGGTGTGTCATCGAGCTGAATGGATGTTATTCTTGCCCTTATTTATTTTATATGTTACTCCCGTATGCTATGATGGGCCATGAAGCTTTGATTGTACACATGCATGTTGTGGTCCTATTTAGGCCTTGTGGTGTTATAGGAGTGAGATGGCTCTTGAGATGTTGATTTGTTATTGCACCGTAGTTGTGCTTGCCTTTTGTAGCGCTCTAAGCTATATGTCTTCCTGTGGTTGTGTTTATGCACAATATATGCTTATTGTTGATACATATGTGTTTGGTGACCATGTGGATTTTGACTCAATAAGTATTCCCGTGTGGAGAAGTTTGATAATTGGATCGGGCTGCATGCCGCAACAGTGTTATGTTTGGATAGGATCTCTAGTGCTTACTTCACGTGTTTTGGTTCTACGTTGTGGGATGGATTCATAGCATTATGCTTTTATGATTGTATATGCTAGGCTTGTTGGACAACTCTCTCATTTGGTTCTCTTTCTGTCATTGGCTACATTTGATTTGTTGCTTGTTTGGTGCATGGATTGTGTCGTATGCGATTCTAGATGACATTTGGTGTTACCTGTCGGTCGGGCAGTTTGTATTGGTTGAGAAGAGGTTTTTGGGCCTGGAATTAGTGCAATCGGATTTGGATATATAAGGTGTGGCTTGAAAAAGAAGTCATTAGTCGGCTCAGATATTTAGCAGTGGTTCTTGTCAGGCGAGAGAACCTCGTGACTTGTTGATCTAATGGGTGGTTATGAGTTTCTACTGGCTTTTTTCATCATTAACAGTATTGTAATGGCTTAGAACAAGGTTCTATTTTATATAAGGTATATTACCAATACCGGGTTTGGTAATGAGCAACTATTGTAGCCTAAAAATATTGCTGAGTACATGAGCTTTGGGGTACATCATGTGGTTATATCTTGGGAGTACATTTATGATTGATACAGTGAATATATGCCATAATCGGAGCTAAAAGGAGGTTTCAGATGTTGGAATTTGGTTCTAAGGATTGTGAGCCAAGGTTGAAGGAAGAACTTTCAGTTTGGATTGTATGATGGGCTTATATGATTTGAGGTGATGTGAGATTACCCATAGGTATGTGTATGATGATCCATACAGTGATTAGGTAGATTCGGAACGACTTTTAGCACATTCAAGGATGAACGTAGGTTTAAGGTGGGGAGAATCTAACAACCCGACCATCCATTTTGAGCTTTAGTATTTCATTCGGCAGTTTGAGACCTTGGGTATCTTCATATGATGTATTGTGACGTGTGTATATGGTTGGTTTTTATGTTCGCATGGTTAGGGACTTATTTGATTAAATGATTCTCAATTTGGAAGCTTTAAGTTGGAAGAGTTGACCAAGGTTGAACTTTTGACTAAACAGCCTCAGAATCAGGATTTTATGATTTCAAAAGGTTTGTATAGTGATTTTGGACTTGTGCGTATGTTCATATTTGAATTCGGATGTTCCTAGAAGGTTTTGGATCCATTTATTGAAAGTTTGGAATTTGTAGAATTGAAAAGTTCATAGGTTTGACTGGAAGTTGACTTTGGTCTTATCGGAATTGGATTGTGGTTTAGAGACCTTGTATAGGTTCATTTTGTTGATTAGAACTTGTGTGCAAAGTCTGGTATGCATGATTCGAACGAGTTCGGCGAAGTTGAATTTTTGGCAGTTAAGAGAATAATTCTGATCTTTGATTCGTGGTTTTGATGTTATTTGCGGTGTTTTGAGCATTTAGATAAGTTTGGATATTGTATTTGGACTTGTTGGTATGATTGGACGGGGTCTCATGGGGCTCGGGTGTGATTCGAGGTGGTTTCAGATCATTTTAGTTGAGTTTTGTACATCTGATCTTCTTGTAATATGCTTCGCGATCAGTGTGTCTCGTTCATGTAGAGTATTTTGGTTGCTGGTAATTCATGCAACGCGTTCGCGATGATGTTCCGCATTCGTAGAGTATTGTGGATGATAGCTATGGCATTCGCGTAGGTGTCTTTGCGTTCACGAAGTGTTAGAGAAGATTGATTAGCAGCCTTTCGCGTTTGCACATGGTATATCGCGGTCGCGTAGTTAAGAATCCACTTGGCCTTTGCATTCTTATGGCGCATGTCGCGTTCGCGATGAAGGTTTTTTAGGCGCTGGGTTTTGTTCTTAACGAACGCAGGGCTGAGGTCGCGTTCGCGTAGTGACCTGGTGTTGGGCAGTGTATTTAAGTTGCCATTTTCAGGACTTTACCCATTATTTCATATTTTGAGCCTTAGACTTCGAGAAGAGAAGATTTTGAAGAGCAATTTAACTACTACCTTGGAGGTAACTGATTTCCACTTGGATTTGGTTATATATATTGATTACTCATGGATTTCTACACCTAAAACTTAGAATTTTGAAAGGAAATTTAAGGTTTTGCCTACACTTTAAGAGAGTATATTTTGGGGTTTTGACCCTTGATTTGGACCCAGATTTAGAAACTAATTATATATTTAGACTCGTCAGGTTATTGGTCATCGAATTTTGGTATTGGTCTCGAATTTTGGACAAGTAGGCCCGGTTGAGTTTTTGGGAATTTTTCAAAGATCAGAGCTTTATGGATTGGGATTGCTTCCTGTAGCATTGTTTGAGTCCCTTGGATGATTTTTGACTTAGATTTGCGTGACTGAAGGGATAGAGCGAGGTCTTGACACGAGGTGTGATTGAAGCTAGCCCAGAAAGAGGTAAGTCTCTTGGATAACCTTGTTAAGAGAGAAACCCCTAGAATTTGACTTGGTTGCTATGTGCTTAAGGTATTGAGGGTGGTATATATACGTGGTGTCGAGCGTATATGCACTTACCAAGTTTATATCATACCCGGGGTAGAATTGAGATACTTTATGCCTTGTTGCGACTATGTGCTCATTTGATTCATGATTTATTTGATTTATGTAACTACGTTGCTCTCTTATTCATGTTAGAAATCATGCCTAGGATTACAATTATTTACGAAGGCGTGGGAACTTATCCTTGATATGTTGAATTGCTTAATCGACCGTAATCACACAGAGATTTTATGAGCACATATCCGTATAATTTTTATTAAGTCCTTGTGCATCTTTTATCTAAAATTATTGAGCATATGCATACATTTTGAATAAGGATACTTGATTTGGACTGAGAACTTAGGCTCAAAAGGCAAAGTGTGCGGATGAGATATAGTTATGGCACATTGGACATAATGACCGGATATTAGTTTATGAGGGATTGCTATTATGCCCCTCTTTGCGTTTGGATTTGGTACCGTCCCTCCGGAGTTAGGTGATTATCCATATTACTTTGGCCCCTGTGTGCGTGGTTGATACATGGATTTCGTATCGGGTTATTGTGATACATGGGTTGTGTATCAGGTTACATGGATCTTGTATCGGGGTACATGGATCTTGTACCGATTTGAGCATGCATTCATATTATTCATTCATTCAGAAGCATTCATTTAAATGCTAACTATTTCACACCATGCATACATGCTAGTTGGGAGCCTTTACTCCATTTATTTAAGCATGCTAGTTTCCCTTGCCATACTTGAGCAGCGTTACGATTATCTCTTGAGTTAGAAAAGCATGCTTTAGGTCTTTCGAATCTATTTATATTTTGATTCCTGTTGATCATGGGGATATATATTGTTCCTTCTCCAAGCTTGTTATTGTTTCTGTGTTATAAGTATTCGGATGCATCTAGCCTTACCATTACTTCTTTGAGGTTATACTTGATGCTTACTAGGTACCGACTATGGTGTACTCATACTATGTTTCTGCATATTTCTGTACAGGTTCCGAGACTGGTATTGCAATACCATGTGAGTTGAGTAGGAGTGTGTTATTAGAGACTTTGTGGTGACCTATTATATTGTTTCGATCCGCAGCACATGGTGTCCCCGTCCTTACTTATCTCCTATCTATTTTCTTTCTCACAGACAATTGTGATCATGTATCTAGACTTATACTTATTCAGTAGTTGCTCGTATACTTATGTACCTAGTTCTTAGGGGTTGTACTATTTTGGTCATGTTTAAACCATGTTATACTTGTATCAGATATTTTACTGTTTGAGATTATTCCTGCTTTTATTAATGATATAATTCTGTTAATTAAAAGAAAATTGATTATATTCTATTGATAGTGAGTTGTCTTACTTAGCAAGTATAGATAAGTACCATCACGGTTTGTGGTGGGATTTTGGATCGTAACCATCAGAATCAATCAACATCAGTCAACTTACACAATCCACATGTATGCCATCAAGAGAGAAACATGATAGGGCGACCATAGAGGGATAGATCCATATCCACAGGCTGCACATCAAAGACATCGTGCCATAACAATATTAATATCAACAATCAGCACGGCAAAGACCCCGTGCCATAACAACAACATCATCACAACTACACGGTAAAGACCTTGTGTTACAACAACAACAACATCATCACAATCGCACGTCAAAGACCTCGTGCCACAACATCATCACACCACAATATCTGCATGAAAGAGACCTCGTGCCAACACCAAACCAATCCACTCAACATGTCCATATGTGCCAAAATCATAATAATCCAAGATAATAATTCATTATCAAAGTGACATGCTCATAATTCATCAATAAAGTGCACAAGGACATGAAAATAATAAAGTGTGTCCTCAATATGTGAAACATGACTACTGCTAAATCAATAGAGTAAAAATTCCACAAATACCTATCCTGGCTAATAAGGAGATAATAATCCTAATCATGATCTCTAGCATTAACGGATATGCGCATGTAGTCATACAAAGGATTACACATGTATCATATAGAGTATACCATCATATTAAGGCATAGTAGAAGTCTAGAGTCTAATCCAATAATATTGCATACATAGCACCCGCATATACGTTCATCACCTTGCATATACGTTGCTTTACACACATCAAAATTAGACAATTAAAGTTCAATCCTCCCTCACACAAGATTAAGCAAGATACTTACTTCAAACATGACAAATCAATACTCCAAAAATACCTTCCCCTTGAAAATCAACTCCAACAGGCTCGGATCTAGCAAAAACCAATTCAATATCGTCAAACAAAGCCATAGGAATCAAATCCAAACAATAAAGCTTCAATTTTTATTCAATTTCAAAATAAATCAACAAAAGTCAATCGGTCCCACACGGCCCAAACCCGAGTCAAAGTGTAGATCACGACTATCCATAACATCACGAGTTAAAATATGTAATTAAATTCCAAAACCAATTCCAAATCAACCCTCAAATCCCCAAAAATTATTCTCTTAAGTTGTAGGCCAAAGCCTCCATTTGCCTCCAAAATCTCATGATTAAAGTGCATAATTCCATGGGAAGTCGAGATAAATAGTCAAATCCAAGTTATAATTACTTACCCACAAAGTAGTGATGAAAATATCTCCAACAATCACTTCTAACTGAGCCCAAAACTCTAAAAAATGATAAATGAGCTAAAAACTCGGAATATAAATTTGCCAAGTGATTTGCACATTTGCGGACCAATTGGTCTCTTGTGCTACACCGCTTCTATGGTCAAAACCTCACATCTGCGAGTCCCACTAAAGTTGTCGACCCCTTGCTTCTGTGGCCCATGTGTCGCATCTGCAGCTTCGCAGATGCAACCAAACCCTTCGCAAGTGTTCACTCTCCACAGGCGCGCACCAAAACTCCGCAGGTGTGACTTCGCACCAAAAAATCCACTCTTCGCAGAAGCGGAACTTACCCAGAACACCTCAACTCCGCAGATGCGATAGACTAGTCGCACCTGGGCCCAAACCTTCGCAGATGCGATGCACCAGAACCAGAACTTCCCCAACCTTTTCCAATGGACCGAAATCAATCTGAAACACACCCTAGCCCTTCGGGACCTCGTCCAATCTTACCAACAAGTCCATAAATACTGCTCGGGCCTATTTAAAGCCTCTAAACACATGCGATAACATCACATCAATGAATCAAAGATCAAAACATAATTTGAATTTCCCTTAAGTTCAGGAACTTCCAAACTTCAAACCAAGCGTCTGATTTAAAAGACTAACCAATCTGGATCCAAATTTTGTGCACAAGTTCCAAATGCCAATACGATCCTATTTCATGTTTCGGAACAACATTCTGAATCTGATATCATCAAAGTTCACTCCCGGTCAAACCTATGCTCTCTCCATACTTTTAACTTGCCAAATTTTGACAAATAGTGCCAAACATCCTAGCAACTTCTAACTCCAGATTCGGACATATGCTTAAGTCCAAAATCACCATGCGAATCTATTGGAACCATCAAATCACCAATCTAAGATTATTTATATAAAAGTCAAATATCAGTTAACTCTTATAACTTAAGCCTCCAAAAAAGGAACTAAGTATTTCAATTCACTCCAAACTCTCCCTAGAACCAAACCAACCATACACATAAGTCCCCAAAAAATAAAAAAGCATACGAGAAACATCAAATTGGGACAGAGGCTCAAATACACAAAATGGCCGGCCGAGTTGTTACAGGCAGCTAGATCTATGGTTATTCCTGCTATGTCTTCTGATAAGTAGAAGAGAATGGAGAGGTTTCATAGCTTATTTCCTCTACACTTTGAGGGTGGTGCTTCAAAGGATACCCAGGACCTTTTAGATAGATTTCATCAGATGTTTCACAACTTGGGTTTGGTAGAGTCCAACAAGGTGGATTTTACTATATTTTGGTTCAGATGAGCTGCTAGGAGATGGTGGAAGAATATGAGCTAGGTAGACCAGCAGGTTTAACTCCCCTCACTTGGCATCGGTTCTTAGACTTGTTTCTAGAGAGGGACATCCCACACACCAGGAGGGATGAGTTGATAGGTCAATTTGAGCTCTTCAGTAGGATCGCATGACTGTGACTGGGTATGAGGTGAGATTCACAGAGTTGTCTTGTCATGTTGCTTTCTTGATCCCCACTGAGGTAGAGAAGGTAAGGAGATTCCTTCGGGGGTTAACTTATGGAATCAAGATTGTTATATCCCGAGAGCCGGAGATTGGGGCTACTTTCATTTGGCTATGAAAATATCTCGAAGGATTGAGTGTATACATAGTTAGGGGAAAGAGGCTATGATGAGATACAAGAGACCTCGTCATTCTGGTAGTTTCAGTGGTACCTCATCTGGAGGTAGGGGTCAGTTTGGCAGAGGCCATCATGGCAGGCTAGTTCATTCTACATAACATATAGCATGTGGAGCATTGTATCAATCATCTTCCAGCAACCAATTCTATTAGTGCTCTTCCAACAAGTTCATACCGTTCTCCGTCTATTTAGGGTTTTTCCAATGGGTATTCAAGCCATCAGGGACAGGTTCAGGTTCAGGTTTAGCAGCCTCAGTCAGCTAGAGGTTGTTATGAGTGTGGAGAGCTTGGCCAAATGATGAGGCATTGTCCTAGGTATGTTAGGGGCACAACTCCACAATTTTCTCAAGTAGTGGTTTTAGCATCCGTTGCTCCACCCCCTGCCCAGATAGCTAGAGAGAGAGAACATACAACTAGAGGTCACCCTAGAGGAGGAGGCCAGGTTGGTGGTGGTCAGACTAGTGGTAGTCAAGATCATTGTTATGCTTTTCCCGGTAGACCTGAGGCGGTGGCCTCAAATGCACGATCACATGTATGGTTTTGTTCTTTCATAGAGATGATTCTGGTGTTGTTTGATCTAGGGTCTACTTTTTATTATGTGTCATCATAATTTTCTCCTTATTTAGATATGCCTCGTAGTTCTCTTGATATTCCTATTTATGTATCTACAGTTGTTGGCAATTCTATTATGGTGGATCATGTGTATCGGTCTTGCGTGGTTACCATTGGGGGTATGAGATTAGGGTTCATTTTCTATTGCTTAATAAGGCCGACTTTGAGGAGATTTTAGATAAGGATTGGCTATCTCCGTACCATACTATTCTTGATTGTCAAGCTAAGACTGTGACGTTGACTATGCCGGGGTTTCCAAGAATAGAATAGAGGGGTTTGCCTGGTCGCACACCTAGTAGCGTGATTTTATTTTTGAAGGCTCAACAGATGATTGAGAAAAGGTGTTTGGCGTATCTGGCCTTTGTAAAAGATGTTAGTAATGATACTCCTATTATTGATTCAATATCAGTAGTGAAGGAGTTTCCATAGGTGTTTCCTACAGACCTAGCGGGCATGCCACCCGATAGGGATATTGATTTGGTACCGGGCAGTCAGCCTATATCTATTCCATTGTACTACAAGGATCCAGCTCAGTTGAAGGATATGAAGGAGTAGTTGCAAGAGTTGCTGGATAATGGGTTCATGAATTTGAGTGTTTCACCTTGGGGTGCACCATGTTGTTTGTGAATAAAAAGGATGGTTCCATGAGAAGGTGCATTAACTATAGGCAGTTAAACAAGGTCACTATTAATAACAAGTATCCACTACCTCCCATTGATGATTTGTTTAATCAACTTCAGGGTGCTAGGGTGTTTTTTATGATTGACTTAAGATCGGGTTGTCACAAGTTGAAGATTAGTGCTTCACACATCCCTAAGACAGCCTATAGGACTCGTTATGGGCATTATGAGGTCTTGTTGATGTCCTTTGGTTTGACTAATGCCCCAGCAACTTTCATGCACTTTATGGACAGTGTGTTCGAGCCTTATTTGGATACTTTTGTTATTGTGTTCATTGAAGATATATTGGTATATTCCCGTAATGCTGAGCAGCACGAGCAATATTTGAGGATCATGCTTCAGATTTTAAGGGAAAAGAAGTTGTATGCTAAGTTCTCTAAGTGTGAGTTTTAGTTAGACTCTGTGGCATTCTTGGGTCACATGGTATCTAGTAATGGGATAAGGGTGGATTAGAAGAAGATTGAGGCAGTTCACAGTTGGCCCAGACCTTTTACAACTACAGAGATCAGGAGTTTATTGGGTTTGGTTGGCTACTATCGTTGCTTTGTGGAGGGATTCTCATCTATTTTAGCTCAATTGACTAAATTAACTTAGAAGGGTACTCCATTTAGGTGGTCTAACGAGTGCAATGAGAGCTATTAGAAGTTCAAGATTGCTTTGACTACAACTCCAATTTTGGTACTTCCCTCAGGATCGGGGATGTATACCATCTATTGTAATGCTTAACGTGCTTGCTTGGTTGTGTGTTGATGCATGGCAGTAGGGTGATTGCATATGCATCATGCCAGTTGAAGCCCCATGATAAGAACTATCCGGCACATGATTTGGAGTTAGCAATTATTGTGCACGTACTCAAGATTTGGAGGCATTACTTGTACGGTGTGTCTTATGAGGTTTAGATTGATGATCAGAGTCTTCAGCATCTATTCAAGAAAAAGAATTTTAATTTGAGGCAGTGGCGGTGGCTGGAGTTATTTAAGGATTATGATATTATTATCTTGTATCATCCGGGTAAGGCTAATGTGGTAGCGAATGATTTGAGTAGAAAGGCAGAAAGTATGGGGAGTTTGGCATTCATTTTGTCTAAAGAGAAGCCTTCGGCTATAGATGTTCAAGCTTTGGCCAACAGATTTGTGAGATTGGATATTTCTGAGCCTAGCAGAATTCTTGCTTGTGTTGTTGCGCAATCATCCTTATTTGAGAGCATTAAGTCTTGTCAGTATGATGATCCTTATTTGCTTGTCCTTAAGGATATGGTATTGCGAGATGGTGCTAAAGAGGTAGTTATTGGTGATGATAGTGAACTGCGACTTTAGGGTCCGATTTGTGTTCCTTATGTGGATGGTTTGAGGGAGTTGATTCTTGAGAAGGCTCATATTTTGCAGTATTCTATTCATTCAGGTGCTATGAAGATGTATCATGACTTGAAGTAGCATTACTAGTGGCGGATGATGAGAAATGACAATGTTGGGCATGTATCATGGTGTTTGAATTGTCATTAGGTCAAGTATGACCATCAGAGACCGGGCAGTTTGATTCAGAGGTTAGATATACCGGAGTGAAAGTTGGAGCACATTAATATGGATTTTATGGTAGGATCATCATGGACCTTAAGGAGATTTGACGTTGTTTGGGTCATTGTGAACAAATTGACCAAGTATGCGCGTTTAATTCCGGTCATGACGTCTTACACTTTAAAGAAGTTGGCTCAGATCTACATCAGAGAGTTTGTCTATTTGCATGGTGTGCCCATTTATATTATATCGAATCGATGCACTCAGTTTACATTGTACTTTTGGAGAGATGTACAATGTGAGTTGGGCACGCAGGTGGAGTTGAGCATTGCATTTCTCCCTCAGGCGGATGGGTAGTCCGAGCGGATCATTAGGATCCTTGAGGATATGTTGAGGGACTATGTTTTTGATTTCGGAGGCTAATAGGATCAATTTTTACCATTAGCAGAGTTTGCCTACAATAATAGATACCAATCTAAGTATCCAGATGGCTCCGTATAAGGCCTTATATGGAAGGCGGTGTCGTTCTCCGATTGGTTGGATTGAGCCTAGTAAGGCTAGGTTGTTGGGCACAGATTTGGTTCGTGATGCATTGGGGAAGGCTTAGTGGAGAGGTCAATCGGTCAAAAAAACGACTTAGGAGTCCGAGCATGATATGCAAAGAAGATATCCTCATCTTTTTGGCATCTAAGGTATGATTCTAAACCCGTTCAAGGATAAACGTTTGTTTAAGAGGGGAAATGTGACGACTCGACCGGTCACCTTATATATTTGAGCCCCATTTTTGCCATTTGATGCTTCTCGTATGCTTGTTTGTTGTTTTATGACTTACAAGGATATTTGGCTTGGTTGTGCGAAGGTTTGGGAGAGAATTGGAATACTTAGTTTTATTTTCGATAGTTTAAATTGTAAGAGTTAACTAAAGTTTGACTTTTAAGTAGATGACCTTGGATTTATGATTAGATGATTTCTATAGGTTCGTATGCTGAGTTTGAACATAGGCGTATGTTCGTATGTGGATTTGGAGGTTCCTACAAGGTTTTGCCCCTATTTGTCGAAAGTTGGCAATTTAAAATATTGGAGAGTTGGTAGGTTTGACCAGGAGTTGACTTTGAAGTTATCGGGATCCGATTGGTTCGGGACTTTGGATAGGTTCTTTTAGTTGATTGGAAATTATGTGCAAATTTTGGTTGGAATCCAAAAATATTTAGGCATGAATAAGACGTGTTTGGTGAAGTTGGTAAGTTTGGAAGTTAAGAGATAGATTTTGATTTTTGATTCTTGGTTTTGATGTTTGTTGTGGTATTTTGAATATATGGATAAGTTTGTATAAGTTATTAGGACTTGTTGGTATGGTTGGATGGGGGTTACAAGAGGCTCGGGTATGTTTCAGATTGATGCTAGACCATTTTGGTGATTATTGGCTGTTTTGGGGCTGGTGTATCGCACTTGTGGCCCTCTTTATGCAGGTGCGTGGTCGCTGAAGCGCACAATTGAGCGCACCTACGTGAACAAGGATATGGGTAGTGATCTCACCTGTGTTGGTTTATACGAAGATGCGTGCCCGCTTATGTGAACGATTTTCGCAGATGCGACTCTACTTTTGTGAAGGTACGTGCACCTGCGATTGTTGTCATGCAGTGGGATTCTCACAGAAGCAATCCTAAGATCGCAGGAGCAGTGTCATAGATGTGACATTTTTGGTCGCAGATGCGGTTTGGCTGGAAACATTATTATATTCGAGGGTTAGTTTATTTTCCACTATTTTGAGTTTTGAAGCTCGGCTAAGGGCTTTTTAGAGGAGATTTTTACTACTATTTTGAGGATAAATTATTTCTACTTGATTTTGATTATATATCTTATTTTCCCATGGATTATTGCACTTAGATATTGAAATTTGAAATAGAAGTTTTGGGATTATTGTCTACAATTTAAGGTGGTGTAAATTAGGGATTTCAGAGTCGATTTGGATTCAGTTTTGGAATCTATTTATATATTTGGATTCACTGGGTTATGAGTAGTCGGGATCTACTCTTTCACTTGGGTTTTGACCATGTGAGTTCGGATTGACTGGTATTTGATTAAAGATTGAAGTTTTATTGTTTGGAATTAATTTCTATGGCTTTGTTTGACGTTATTGAGTTATATTTGACTAGATTCGGGTTGTTTGGAGGTTGATTTGAGACAGAAAGCTATTTTGGAAGGTTGAAGACTATTAGGTGGATGTAAGTCTCTTGTCTATCTTTGTAAGAGGTAATTCTCCTCATTGTTGATCTATCTACTGCTTGTTGCTCAATTTAGGAGTCGCGTACATGCGAGGTGACGAGCATATATGCGTAGCGTTATGGTCATATCTGGTAAAGTCTTGCTTATGATTATACCTAGTTTGGACTATGTGAACTTATTATTTATGTTTTATTGATTTTGTGACTACGTGATAATTTATAATTGTGGCTTAGAAGCATGCTTAAAGTTATGACTTGTTGAAATTAGGCATAAACGATGATTTTACCATATTGAGATTCTTTGTTAAGCCATAGCTATATACTTGTCTTAATGATTTGGTGGTTACATGGATTTATTTATTCATATTAAATGTTATGGAAAAACTGTTGAATATGAAATTTGTCTATTGAATTGCTGAGATTAATTGAATTACACGATTAGCCATATCCACCTTTCAGTTATATGGGCTTTTATTCGCATTGCTATTATTATGATCTAGTGCCTTTAATTATATTGCCTCATACATATATTTATGAGTTGGAAGAGTTGAATGTTGTGAAAAGATGAAAACTTTTGGCACCGCATATATTATGCGCGGATATTAATTATTGATGATGTTGTACGGATCGGATTGCATGCCACAACGATAATATATGTGGATCGTGTTGCATCGTGTAACATAATTATTATAATTAGTGGATCGGGTTGCACACTGTAATGGCGCTTGGATATGATATTGTCCCTCCGAAGTCAGGTGATTACCCATGTCACTTTAGGCCCTGTTAACGATATACTCAAATAATGATTGTGAATGATTTGAGATATCTGATATTGTATGCTATCTCTTGTTTGAAAAACATGTTTACATACAAGCTTTACTATTTTTCTACTGGTGAATTTGATTGATGATATCAGGCTTTATTCCACATGTTGTATATGCTTCATATGATTATCGAGTTGTTAGTAAGTATCACTATTGACATGTTGCCACTAATTCTTCGAGACTAGACTTGATACTTATTGAGTACCATAGTTTTATATTCATACTATACTTTTACATATTTTGTGGAGGTTCCGAGGCTGGTTTTGATGGTAATCACCCAATATAGTAGGAGTAGTTAGGAAACTTTGTGGTGAGCTGCTTACTTGATCTAATCCGCAGCACATGGAATCTCCCTTCCCTACTTTTTATATCTGTCTTTGTATTTTATCATTTTCAGACAGACCTTGTATTCAGTTGAGATTTTGTACTCTTATTAGATGCTTGTGACTAGTTGTAACACTCGGGTTTTTGGAGAGTTTATGAGACAGTTGTGGTCATGTTAGACCCTATCTGAGATTCATGCATATTTAATAATTGGGTTATGACTTAAACCGCTGTGCTTTTTATATCATGAATTAGTTAATAGCTTAATAATTAAATTCTATTGATGTTATCGAGTGTTGGCTTGCCTTAACAAGCGGGTTAGGTGCCATCACGGCCTTTTGTTGGATTTTGGATTGTGACAGCCCAACTTGACTTTTTGTTGACTTTTTTAAATATTAAATAAAGAACCTTTTTATGCTAAGGCGGTTCCTTAAATTGTATTTGACTTGTTTGAGCGTTATTTGACCAGATTCTAGTTGTTTGGAGGCTTGTGCTAAAGGTAAAACTATTTTGGATTGTTGATTTGGTTCCGCAAAGAGGTAAATATCGTGGTTAATCTAAATTTGAGGGAATTAGGATGTGATTGGTCTATCTACTACATGTTCTATGTGTTGGACAATGTATATGCAAGGTGACGAGTGTATATGCATCGTCATAGGTTAAAGCATGTGGGTAGAACTAGTTTATTTTATACCTTTACTTATTTCATGCCTTTGTTATTTACATACCTTTTCTTGTCCCATGTCTTTACTTGATACATGTTTTTACCTGCTACATGCATTTACTTGCTACCTATCTTTATTGGTTACCTGCCTTTACTTACTACACACATTTGATTGTTACCTGCCTTATTTGTCACATGTATTTAGTTGTTTCATGTTTTGTTCTTCTATGCTATATTGGATTGTGTGGTTATTTGATCGTTCGCGTGTTATTGACCTTGTTTGAGGCCTCGTCGAAATATATGTGTGAGACTAGCTTTTGAATATTGGATTGCCTATTATTCCTTGTTAGTGTTCATCTTATCCTTAATGAATTAGTTTTATCTATTCTCCTCGATATTTTATTATGAATATTTCTATGTTTAGTTGTGTTGTTGGATGATTCTATATAAATTGATATAGTGGATCGGGTTGCCACCGCTACAATGTTATGATAAGGGTCGGGTAGCTCGCTGCAATAATAGTATGGCCATGGGATCGGGTTGACGCTGCAATCTTTGTGTGTTGTATGGGGTTGTGCGCCACAACGTATGTGATATGAATCTTGGTGTTGTTTGTGATATAATTTTTCTTTGTAGGCTTTGCCTATGTTGATTAAGTGTATTATTTCTTCCTCATTGATTTGAGTTGCTGAAAAGGGTTTTAGCTGTGTTATTCAAGAAACGTGGTTATTACTTCTATTATTGGATCATTTTACTATTTTCTGCCTTTTATTCTTGTTAGTATTACTATTATCTCTATTTGTTATTTCTACTGCTTATTAACTATACAGGTTTATATGGTAAGTGTCTTTTTATAGCCTTGCCACTAGCTTGACGAGGTTAGGCTCGATACTTGTTAAGTACATTGGATCGGTTGTACTCATATGATACTTCTGCACTTCTTGTGCCGATTCGAACATTGGTACTAACGGAGTTCCGAGAGGTGCTTAGCCGTTACTAGATGGACGACTCGAGGTAGAGTTGTACACTCGTCCACAAGCGCTAGAGTATTGTTTCCATTTTCTCCATTACTATTTATTATGCAAGACAATATTGTATTCATTGCACACGTTGTATGTAGTATTCTTAGTAGCTCATGTACGATGTGACACCAAATCTTAGGAGGTTGATTAGTCGGTGTTTACTTTAGACTTGTTATATATTTCTAAGATTTTACTCTTATTCTATATTATTATGTTGTTAACTGTTATTCTCGTTTTCTTATTTATTGTTAAGTGTTGGCTTGCCTAACAAGTGTTAGGTGTCATTACGACCATTTGGTTAGAATTTTGAGTCGTGATACCCATACATCCATCTCAACATCCTTATTTCATCTTTTGGATATATATATATATACTAGTATCTATGAACGTGCGTTGCATGTTAAAAATGACATGTAATGATTTAAATATTTATTTATATGAAAGAACAATAAAATTTAATTAATAAGAGAATTTTTATGTATAATAATACAACAATTATCTGAATGCCGAAAAATATTATTACATTAGCATAATACATGAATTTAAAATAAAAGGACATCATCAAAACTTACACAAATGATCAATTTTGTCATGTTAGTTAGATAATTATGTATTATAGTTTAAAAGTATTTAATGTGATGGTATCTTAACGAACACTTCTTTGTGGACAATATTTTTTTGTATATGTTTCCTCCTAATGCTTTGGTTGCTCTGCCTTAACTAGAACTCTTATTGTCGATCTTGATTTCCCTCTTGAAAGTGCAACATACAGTTGTTCGTGCAAGAAAATAAATTGCGGTAAATATAGTCTAATATTTAGGATATTTGTCCTTGTGCTTTATTTATTATATTTGCAAAACATAAACATACTAAAAAATATTTTCACATAAATTTAAAAGGATATTCCTTAGTTTCGGAAGACGAAAGTTGAATTCAGGGATAAGAATATACTTAGAAGCACATTGACCAGTATCATAATTTTTGTATGTATGACGTTATTGTCAAAACTTCTATATACCATCTGTGTGATATTACATAAGCTATTTGGCGTATTTAAGTTTTTCAGTAGTATGACAGGCATATTTGTTTTCAAAATCAATCTATATACAATGGAAGATCAACTTAATCTATTATATATACGGTGACATTAACATACGTAAGAAATAATAAACTTGACAACAAACATGTATGGTAGAAGGTTGTTTGGTATTAAAGTATTTAAATATTCTTCTTTGTAGTAATTATTGATATCATTTTCTGCTGAGTCAAAAACAGAAAAATATTTTGTTCTTGCTATAAAATTTTACAATCAACCTTTTATTTAGTTGATCAACATATTCATTTCTGCTAGGTAAGATGTCTTTTTAATTCTATAATGTGATTTGCACAAATTGCGTTTTAATCTAATGATAGAAATATTTCTCTTATTAAATGCACTACAATTACCACTGGAATTGATAACCAAGTGTTCAGGAAGAATCAAATCATCTTTTATTAGATGCTCTTATTCGTTTCCGACACAAAGCAAGAAGACACTGAATACTGGATCTGTTCTTACTTTATATTTCTTGTCAGTTAAATCTTTTTCATTTGAGGCCAGAAGTATAACTTTTGCAAGCTGCCTTTTACAGTCTTTGCTTTTGTCGATTTTGGAACTACTGGTAGTAGTTGACATAAATTACCTCCCAAACTATTATTTTTTCACCAAACGGTTCATTAATATCCAATATATCTCTAGAACTCTGTTTGCCACTTAACCATAGGCGCTTCATCCCATATTATCAATTTTTCATTCCTTATAAATTTAGCACCATTGCTCTCCTTTGATATATTTGTGATAGTTATTTAAGTTGTTTGAAGAGGTATATCAAATCTAAAGTGGGTGGCCTCACAATTAAATCGTTGTTAGTACACCACTTGCTATTATTGCTAACAATGTCATGTCTCTTGATATGATATTTGCAAGTAATGCATGACATAGAAATATCATTTCAATTTCGCCGGATGCATCTACAAAGAATAATCCCGTTATAGCAGAATCAACTCTTTATAATATAGTATTGAAAGCTTATTCTTGTTTAATATTTGGCTTTGATTGTACTTCCTCAGACACTTGTATAGCATTTTGATTCTTAATATATATTAACCTTTTTACTTTGTGTTCTAACGCTCTTTTTATGGAATAAATTTATGTATCCTAAGATTTCTTTTAACTTGAATAAGAATTTTATTCATGTGATGAATTTAAAAAAAATAATTGAATTGGATTCTCTTGCTAAATAATTAATTAAAAGATTTAATTTTTTAATTTTAACATAAAAAATAATTTATTCTATGCTGATTTAGATCTTAATATTAGTTCATCTCTTGTTTTGAATATTTAGTCTTAATTATAATTTTATCCACCATAAATTTTATTTTCAAAGAGTAACAGATTGATATGACATTTCACTTTTAGATCTTTATGTCGGTAGAATCATTAGTGGTATTGAGTCTTACCAACCATTTTTTTCTCTCTTTCTCACACATTTATATTCTTAAATATTTTCTTAATTGTAGTTTAATAATTGGATATTTTTAAATATTACACGAAAAATTGATAAAAAAAATATTATCTGAGTAGGAAAATAGTTTAAATATAATATAAAAATATATTATCATGGGCGTATCTTTTTTTTCTCAATGCCAACTCTTCATGCAGTCCATTTAATATTACTTTGTTTTGGTATTGGACATTATGTAGTGGTAACGTATTGCCAGTACGGAAGATTCTGATGAAATTGATTTTATTAAATCTTCCTACATATTTTTAATAAGAATTTAATAGACAAATTTTATTAATTTTAAAATATTAAATATTAAAAATTAGCATAGAAGGTATTGTAGTCCAAAAAATAAGTTATTGCAGTTATGCCATTTTTTATTGAGTTCTCCCGTTTAATATTTGTGGGCTATTCTAGTATATTAATATTGTATTTATACTTTTATAATAAATGGATTTGGACAATATAATACATTCTCAAATTAAATTAGTAATAGGACATTATAATACGTTTTCAAATTAAATTAGTAATAGAAATTTTTAAGAAGTATATCCTAAAAGTAATAGGATTACATTACTAAATATATTTACTTGTTCAATTTTATATGAATTAGACAACCGAAATTAATTATACTAATAAGATTTCTAAAGGTAATCATGTGGGATTCCTAACGTGTAGTATTATGTTCTAAAACTAATATGATTATAAGTCTAATATCTAAAATTCTGGTTATGTCCTTTTATTATGAGTTATTATGCTTAATATTATAAGGTTATTTTTGTAAATCGACATTGTATTCGTACTT